>CAWVNZ010001559.1:0-51940 GCA_963930735.1 Dioctria linearis | reverse complement strand
ACGAGAAAATAACCTGAAACTTCAACCTGGGAAATGTCAATTTCTCAGGCGCGAGGTAGTGTACTTAGGACACAAATGTTCTAACCAAGGAGCACTACCTGACCCTAGCAAAACGGCATGCGTCCAAACTTTCCCCACTCCTAAGACAGTAAGGCAAGTGCAATCATTTTTAGGCCTTGCGAATTACTACAGAAAATTCATACCCGATTTTTCAAAAACAGTACGTCCTCTAACAAACTTACTCCGAAAGGATGTAAAGTTTAAGTGGACTGAGAAATGCCAAGAGGCATTTCAAAGCATTAAGAACGCTTTAATTTCCCCTCCACGCTTAATATATCCCGATTTTGCAAAACCCTTTAACCTTACTACAGACGCCAGCAGCGAGGCTCTTGGAGCAGTCCTATCTCAAGGAGAGGTAGGAAGTGACCAGCCCATTGCCTACGCCAGCCGTACCCTGAACAAAGCCGAACGTAACTATTCCACTATTGAAAAAGAGTTACTGGGTATAGTTTGAGCGACTAAAAATTTCAGGTGTTATCTGCAAGGCCGAGAGTTCACGGTCTATACAGATCACAAACCACTCAAGGGTGTCTTCAATGTTAAAGACCCCACATCCCGTCTGGTGAGATTTCACCATAAACTTTCCGAGTTCAATTATAAAATTGAATATAAGCCCGGAAAGTACAACACGAATGCCGATGCTTTAAGCCGCATTCCACGGCATAATAACAAAGACAAGGAAACTACAACCTTCACGGTAGAAGCTATAGTCCGCCATCAAATGGACTCGGATATAGAGGAGGAAAAACACTCATCGGACCAAAAGGAGTGTCTGCAATGCAATGCAGTAACCAGAGCCCAGACACGAAACATTCAGGAAAATGGAACAAACCAAGACAGCCAGTTCAAACAAAAAGAACAAAGTCATCATCCAGAAGAGGCCGCAGACCGTGACAGTCCACCTAGTACCAATCCACAAATCATAGACGAAACTCGTCCCCCTGAAGTAATCACAAGCCCAGAGGAGATTCAATTAATCTTAAAAGATTATCATGATTCTCTCTTTGGCGGCCATCAGGGAGTGATAAAAACCTATAAACGGATTCGAAGAAAGTACTGGTGGAGGCACATGCTTAGTGACATCAAAAACCACATTAAGCGGTGTGCCAAATGTCAAACCATGAAGGCCTCACCACAGTATAAAATGCCTATGGTGATTACAGACATAGCGGAACAACCATTCGATAAGATCTATTTAGATATAGTCGGCCCACTAGAGGAGACAGAATCCGGAAACAAATATATATTAACGTTTCAGGATAACCTCACGAAATTTGTAGATTGGTATGCCATACCGAATGGAGAAGCTATAACGGTAGCTAGCGCAAATTTTCTTCGACGAAATCGTCACGCGCTACCGCATTCCCAAAAGAATAGTCACCGATCAGGGAAGTAATTTCCTGAGTGACCTATTCAAAAGGGTATGCAAACTACTCAGGATAAATAAGCTGCAAACCTCAGCTTATCATCCCCAATCAAATGGAGCACTCGAACGTGCACATAGACCGTTGATTGAATATCTACGAACTATAGTGGACGAAAATCCCAGCTCATGGGATAGTTATCTGCGAACCGCAGCTTTCGTGTACAACAACAGTGTACACGAAGGGACAAAATTAACTCCCATGGACTGCCTCTACGGCTTTACAGCGGACGTTCCGTCCAACTTAAGGCGAGATCCTGAACCCGTGTATAACACGAGAGCTACTACCATATTCTCAGGTATAAGCTTCAGAAGTCTTACGCCATGGCACGAAAAAACCTTCTGATGAGTAAACAACGCTCGAAAAATTACTATGACAAAGCTGTACGTCCCCTGACATTTCACAGAGGAGACAAGGTTCTACTCAAGAGCGAGAGTCGCAAACATAAGCTCTCCCAGATTTGGGTAGGACCCTATACGGTAACCAGCATCCCCAGTTCAGTAAACACAACAATTAAAATCCGCAAACGAGAGGTGACGGTACATAACAACCGTCTAAAACCTTTCTACGAATAAATAGGTGTCCATAGAAGCTAAGTAGTGTTAAGGTACATACATACATTAAATTAAAGAACAATAGAACCTAAGCTACAGAGTCAACAGAAAACCCATTTTAATATCCTATCCTATCCTCTCCTAGATGACAATGCGGTCAATAATTCTCTACGGACTGTTCCTGACCACATTAGGAGCCCTCGCGGAGGAACCTTACTCGATAACGCCCCTAAATAATACGGGAATACTATTTGAGGACCTTGGCAGCCTATCAGCTTACCACGACACTTGGAGCGTCATCACTGAGTTAGATCTGGCGGAGTTGGACAATCAGACAAAACTGGCGGAACGTGCGGAACACTACGTTCATCAATTATGTGGTAACAAATCCTTCGATCAAGATCTATGTACCCTACAAACCAAACATGTACATGCCCTGATGGAAAACATCAAGAGACGCACCAAAGTCATTAAAGAGGCAGTGCCTAAATCACGCAAACCCCGATCCACCTTTGATGGGATAGGTAATGCGATGCACTATCTCTTTGGCACTATGGATAGCGGAAACGAACAAGAGGTGTACAGCCGGCTAAGCGAATTAGAGGTAAATACTCAAACCTTAGCTGATCTGGAAAAGCAACAGATCAGTGTAATAAAAACCACTTTTGAACAAATTCAAAAACCCTTATTGTCACTGTCTGAACGACAACATCAGATAACCAATCAGATTAACCATCTGCAGAACACAACGGACGATTTGATAGCCCACCAAATAAGACAAGAGATCGTTTCTAGTCTGACACTACAAATGATAGAATTGGAATTTAGACAACAAGCTCTACTGGACATAATAGTGTCCAGTAGAAATAATCAAATTCATCCCCTTTTAATTTCCCCAAGCTATTTGCTAGAGATTTATCACAAATCTCACTCCACTTGTCCCAATCTACAGGACTGTTTGTCAGTTCTGTATCAAACAGCAGAGGTTAAGACACATTTGTTGCAGGACAAATTAGTTATCCGAATCAAACTCCCCATTTTTAATATCCCCAAGATGAAAATCCAACAGATTAGATGTTTCCCCATACGGGTGGATCCAAAGCATTCATTAATACCTGATATCAAATATTCTCATGTGGCAAGCCAAATCCAGACCCAGGAATTTCTGTTGCTGAAGCCAGAGAACCTGAGATCTTTCAAAAAAATTTCAAAGGGAATTAAGGAAGATACGTGGATTGGTAAGCTAAACACACCACTCACCAAAGCTACAAAAACAGATGAATGTGTTATCAAACTTCTATTCAATCCACTGGGCGAACACCCACAAAGTAGCATCAGAGCCCAAATTCCCCCAAGAGACACAATAATAAAACTTAATAGACCGAATTCGTGGCTGTACTCCTTAACTGAAACTACTATAGTACATATAACGTGTACTCAACAGTTACTCACCCATCGTCTCGCAGGACAAGGAATCATGACAGTCAACGAACCATGTTCCTTGCAAATAGGGTCTAACACTCTGTATTACGAAGCAGAAAATCTACATCCGCTAAGAGTTTTCCAACCAACCTACTTCCCAGGCACAAACGAAACTCATGAGGTATTGGCAGAATATATGTCCAAGATACCCGCTCCTAAAAAACCCTGAGAAACAACCAACGTTACTCCTCGGAGATGATACAAACCATCATATCCACCTGGATACAAAATCTCTAGAAGAAATCCGTAACAAAGTAAACAACATTCACTTTGGACCAAAGGCCAAGATTCCTCATATACTCTCTATTACATCCCTATCAATGACCGGACTCTTGTTGCTAATTGCATCTGTGGTGGCAGTAGCAAAATATATCGTACCGGCATTCATGACATGGGTTGCTAAACGAAGACAACAGCCCACAGCTGAAAACACCCCCATGGAACCGGTTTACGCTAAAACCCAAGAAAAATTGAAACGGGCTCAAAGTCTCCCCAGAGCGAGATCTATACAAGTAGTATAATCAAAAGATCTATACTCGTTGGTTGGCCCCCGACTCATTCTTGTGTTACCGGCGCAGCATCCTACCCTTTCACTACACTGGTATTAGAAGATAAGTTAAAATAATAGTAGCAAATATAAGATAAAGCGAACACGCGAAAATTAATATTACATAAAAATAAAATTTATTTAGTAGTACCTAAAAAAAAAAAAAAAAAAAAAAAAAAAAAAAATTCAATAAACCTAAGTAGTACATAGCAAAGTAGAAATAATAAATTAAATAAGTTAAAAGCCCTAGGATTAAAGCTAATAGAAGAAAGAAGAACAGAATATAATAGAATTACAACAAACAAATGACAGATTTAATCATAATCGAAAATTATTTAAACAAAAATAAGGAAAATAAAAATAATAAATAAATAATAATCAGTAGCAATAAGTAATAAGAACACTTAGCTAACTATTAAGATAAGATATTAACATAAAAATCTAGACTGGAAACATTTTTTTTTCCCTTAGCAGAAACGAAAATTAAAACCGAATTTGTTAGAATTTTAGACATAATCCAGAATGAACAAACAACAATTAGAAAAAATACATGGAGTAACAAAATCAAAAAAATTAACAATAATAAGCAACGTAGAGTAAGCAAATAGTCTCTAGCAAAAGTTAAGTCAAACAGCAAACTATAATCCATCAACACCGAAACCGCCATACAAGAAAGCCCAAAACCCTGCCCAGAACTCCGAGAATCATTTTGCCAACCCAGATATAACCAAATACCTGAAAAAAAAAAGAAAAAAAAAAACAAAAACAACAACTACAAAATAAACAGAGTACATAGGTTACAAAACTTTATTAAAATAAAAGCTACAAAACTAGTGAAAAACGTTGGAAAAGCAAAAAAAATTTTATACTCTTAAAACTAGAATTTAAAAAAAAAAAATTATCGGAGACTTCTGGGGAAAGTCCCGGGCCATCCACAAACCTAAAATGAAAAAAAAAATGTGTTTTGAACTTACATCTGCAAATAACTTATATAAAGTATACTCCATACAATTACGGCTGGTCGACTCTTAGGCTGGGCCACACTCAGCATCCCAGTCCTCTTCATCAACAGCATCGAACTCCGCAGCTGGGAGGTCCCAATCCTCGCCTGACTCCACGGCTGACGCATTTAGCTCCCCATGGGCAGGCTCGTCCAAATTCTCCTCAAGAAAAGGACTCGATGCTGCAACCGGAGGACCCCAGCCGGACACAGGGGTGGAGGTACCCAAAGCTGCCACGTCGTCCTCGTGCACCATGTATAATGGATGCGCCCGGCACGTCAGGCAGCAACACCAGCCGACCTCCCCAGATAGAACCATCGTCGCCCCTAAAATGAAAAGAAAAAAAAAGAAGAAAATAAAGAAAAATATTCGTTTTTCAAAATAATAAATAAAACTTACCCAAAGCTATCCAAGAAGCCCCGCCGTGGGGAGACAAACAGAGCTCCACCCTGTGGAAACTATCCACCTCGGCTGGAGCGGACCAAATACATATATCCGGGCGTCCGGCCCTCCGCAGCAGTATACGAATCAGACCCCGCCACCCTCGAGCCACACTCTGCACAGAAATAGTGAGTACTCTGACACAGTGGGGCCTGAGGCATACGTAGGGAGCACGCGGACTTAATACTTCTCCAAATTGCATAATGAAACTATAAATTACTCCGGTCGCGCAACCCAATTTAAAGGGCAAAACAGCTAACGTTGGAAAAAATTTGCTACAATGCACCTAGTATGTGTTGTGCCCTTATCTCGGAGAATCCCACGCAACCGCAGTAGCAAAAGTAGTTTTTTCATCCTTTAAAGCACACAAAATAAGCTTCATATCGCACAAACTGCAATTTGTGCATTATGTGTGTAGCTACAAAAACACAAATCCCAAACAATTTTTTTTTCTCTCTATTTTCGAAGCCGGTGCAAGATGCATTTTAATGTATCACACGCTATGGCCCCATGGCATTCTTTTTATTTTTTTTCAATTACTACGATATCAAATTCACCCCAACTCTACGTGCACCAAGAATTTTTTTTTTATTTTTTTTTACAGATATCAAATTCATTTTAAATTCAATTCAATACCTCATACAAAATATACACCCACTCAATCCCCTTGAGAATTATTCCTCTTCAAAGAATAATTCTCTTTTTTGCGGGGGAAGGAATGTTATGTATAAAAAACTTAGGTACATACATATATGTACCATATGTAGGTATATAAAACCTTAGGGCCTAACAGAAAAAAAGAAAAAAAAACACATAATTAATAAGCCCTATATACCTAGAAACCTAAAATTGGGCATATAAAAGAAAAACCATAAAATATAAAAATTCAATAAACTAATCATGCACAAAACATGATTAGTTTATCGTCCAAAAAGGGTGAAGAAAATTGCATCAGCAATTTTCCTCACATTCCAAACAAGTCATAAAATTTTTCCCATCAAACGACTTGGGAAAAACAAAAGTTTCATTTTACACCCCAAGTCGTTTTACTTTAAAATTTCCACGACAAAATTTTGCCTTCAGCAAAATTTGTCATTTCAACAATTTAATTTAAAAAAAAAAAAGAAAGAAATCAAAAAGCAAATCGTACCTTCAGTACGATTTGTCGCGAAAAATACAATATGTATGTACATACGTACATACATATTACGAAAAAAGCTTTCGCAATAAGAAACGCGCGCAGCATAAATGCATTGTATGTATATGCGCGTCGCGATTTCAAACGGTGGCTGATGTTTTAAAAAGTGTAAGATTACATTTTTGCAGCCATCGTTCAACGCGAATAATTCTGGACATGTTTGAACATGTCCAGATTTAAAAAGTAAAATTTTCTCAGGATAAGAAAATGCGATTTAGCATTTTCTACCCTGAACAACGGCTCTTGATCACGATGAATGTGATCAAGAGTTGAGTGGGTTTTAAAAATCGGCAAGAGTAAGAAGTAGTTTTTTTTCGGCACTCGGGTTTTGACTTTAAAACATATATATAGAATCACTGTGTTGAGTTGGTTTTAAAAAATCGGCAAGAGTAAGAAGTAGTTTTTTTCGGTACTCGGGTTTTGACTTTAAAAAATATATATAGAATCACTGTGTTGAGTTTTTACTCTGAAGCTAATATAAAATTAACGTCTAAGATTTTTTGACCAATATATAGAATCACTGTGTTGAGTTTTTACTCTGAAGCTAATATAAAATTAACGTCTAAGATTTGTTGACTAATATATAGAATCACTGTGCTTTAAGCGTATTTCTTGGAATAAAAGTGGAAGAAAAAGTGTGTTTATGATTTTTGATTCGGATTACCAGTGCATCACGAGAAGCATCCCAATCCTAAAGGTGAGCGTATAATAAGAGTGAAAAAGGTACTCCCCCTATAATCATAACAGTGGTTAAGGTGCCTGAAGTTGTCCTAGAGGCAAAAATAGTTATGGCTGTAAACGGCGCCACGTCGTCACGTGAAAACACGGCTACTTCCGACGAGGAGTCAACTAGCAATTTATTTAAAAAAAAGAGGACGAGGAGGAAGAAAGTTGATCGTGTGATGCTGCCTCCTCCAGAGCCAGCAAAGCCAGTCGCATTAAAGTGGCCCTACTCGGAGGAGGACGATAGTGGAGCTGGCATTTCGACGGTTGTTGTGAGGGAGGTGGAAGCATCTCTCGGGCATTCGAAGGTTGTTGTGAGGGAGGTGGAAGCATCTCTCGAGCAGCTTTCGGACTGCGACATGACCGGCTTGGATGAGACTGGTCTTTCGAGCTTCGGTGGCTACGAGTTGTGGGATAGCATCATTTCGACTGGTAGCCAATTTGAAGTCTCGAAGGGGATGGAGACCCTTCCTAGGAAGAAGATCTCCGAAATTCTTGCCCAGCTCCAGTACAAGCAGAATTCAGATAAAATCTGGAGTATTCTTGTAAAGGAGTTGGAGAGGCGAGAGTTGTTACTTCCTCAGCTACAACACCTACAACAGGAGTCCAGGAAGAGGAGGAAGTACAACGATTTTGCTCGGTTAGAGCGACTTCATAGGAAGGTGGAAGAGTTGATGCAGGAGCATCGCTTGGTCGACTCTCCTCATCCGTAGACGTCGTATCATCATCGTTTGAGCTTTGCATCTCTTTGAATGTGCAAGATAGCTTCTATCAACACCGGGGGTTTAAGTGCACTTACAAGGTTACACAGCACTATCGAACATGTCATAAAGTTCTATATAGACATCGCGCTTTTACAGGAGACGAACTTTACACAAGACACATATACACAACTTGAGCGCTATGCTTATTTACACTCTGGCTATGCAATGTTCGCCGAGGCTCAGGGGTGGCAATCATTGCATCCAACAAATTTACACTATCGTCTCCTGTCTATACAGATATCTTCCCAGGCTTCGCTTCTTCCTTCGACTTTATCATTCAAGACAAAAATATCAAGGTAGTAAACGTGTACCTTCCTCATGACCAGGACATTACAAGGCAAGTTCTTGATAGTGTTCAGTCCTGTCTGGTGAATTTTAGGGGTGAAACTGTCCTTCGAGGTGATTTCAACTGCACTCTGAATCCCTCAATGTATCGGCACTCTGGAGTTGAGTTCAACTCTGTCAATGCTACTCGATTGAGGAATTTTGTCGGTGTTTTCAGACTCGTGGATATCTATCGTTGGATGCATCCTACGACTAGATCATACACGAGGGTCTCGCGAAATATCCATGGAATTCTCGTAGGCTCCAGAATTGATAGACTTTACGTCTCACCTGGAATACTAGAACATTTCGTTGGTGTCACTCATGAAGTGTGTTCGATTAGTGATCATCTTCTTGTAGTGGCGACCAGCACTCTAGTTGCAAGACGAACTGCATACTGGATATTCAACAACTATTTGTTGAATTCCCAGCAGTTCACCAATGAGTTCATTGATTTCTGGCACGATTGGGAAGAGAGGAAAGTTGACTTTCCTTTTCTTAGTCAATGGTGGGATGTTGGAAAGCTCCAGATTCGGTCTTTTGTCGAGACGAATTTCAATCGAAGTGGCTATCAAGCTTCTAGCTTGTCGGCCGAGGTCTCTCGGGTGGCAGCTCTTCTCTTAACTCAGGCGGGGTTGATTATTTATTTCAATGGAATAAAGGGACGCTTGGCGACACAGACGTACAAGCACAGCTTGGAGTTTGTGCTGCGCGGCCAATCGCGCTGGCTAAGAGAAGGCGATTCTCCAACCGAGTACTTCTTTCAGGCGACTAGACGTCGTACTGCTTCTTGTGAGGTCGAATCGATAATTGATGAATCTGGACAAGTCCTCAACGGACAACAGCCATCAGAATATATTCGAGACTACTACAGTAGTCTCTACTCTGAATCGACGTCGACAACATCCTCGACCACTCATGAATTTCTTGAGAATATTCCCAATTTCTCTGAAGACAGTAAGGAGCTCCTGTATACAGTAGTCACATTGGAGGATATGATTGCTGCGACGAAGGATCTAAGGCGACACACTTCACCTGGTTATGACGACTTGACTCCAGAATTCTTCATACGTTTCAGTGATTTATTAATTCCTGACCTTTTGAAAGTCTTCAATTCGACCGTTGAGACGCATTCCGACTTTCTTTCTAGTTGGAGGAGGTCTGTTGTGCGCTTGATTCCAAAGAAGGGAGATTTGCAGAGGATGGGGAGGCCAGTAACCCTATGCAATGCAGACTACAAAATCGTTTGCAAAGCATTAGGGGCGATACTCCGCTCAGGTATTGCTTCGATAATACACTCGGAACAGTCTTATTGTGTACCTGGTCTAAGTATCTACGACAATATCGCGGTATCCAAGCATTTGTTTGCCTACCATGAACAGACAGGTACACAAATGGCCATGATTTCACGTGACCAGCAAACGGCTTTTGATAGTGTCTCGCACGAGTATCTCTTGACTGCTCAGGTGGCCCGATATCGTCGGGAAACTGCATAGAGATTCAGCGAATTTGATTAAGTATCAAGGACAAGTTCTGGCTCCTATCTCGTTTCATCGAGGTATCAGACAGGGCTGTCCATTGCCAGGTATGCTTTATGATCTTTCGTTGGAGCCGCTACTGGTGAATTTTCGTCGAATGCTCGGACAGTATGCGGTTCATCTGCCGTATACCAATGTGAGGCCTCTTATGTTGGCGTATGCGGATCATCTGTGAATTTTCGTGAATTTCCGGTCGCTCGTGCTGTTTTCGAACAGTTCGAATGTATAGCGGGCGCTAGAATCAACCGTAGTAAGAGTCAAGGCTTGTGGTGTGGAGGGTGGAGAGATCGTACAGATACTCCACTGAACATCCAATGGACTAATACTTGCCTGAAGTATTTATGTGTGTATATCGGACGCGAGAGTAAATCAAATAATAGCCGCATCGCTCTTGAGAAACTCTCTAGAGCTGTAAACTCATGGCGTAGTCGACTGTTTCCATTATCCTTAATGGGTAGGTCAGTCGTGATAAACTATTCGATTAGCTCGTCCATCGTTCATCTGCTAAAGTCTGAGACGTTTGATGAAGGCTTCGAAAGTCTTCTTCAAGCAAAAGCGATAGCCGCCTTTTGCTGCGGAAGACGATGGGTTGCTGAAAGCACGCTCTGTCTGCCAGTCAAGATAGGTGGATTAGGTCTCACTAACTTGGTTGTGAAATCAAGGTGTCTCCAAGTGCGTGCATTCCAAAGAGTGTTTTGCCAGAGAGACAGCTTGATTTCTCAACTGTGGGCGAATGTACTGGGAGGGATCGGCAGAGGGGATAATTACTACCTGCTCTCTGTTCGACCACCTTTTCCTCGTGACTGGCCACAGGATCTAATCTCAACGATTCAGACCTGGGGCGGAATCAGGCCAGCATTTCACCTTAAGTGGAATGCTCTACAGTACACGCAATTCGCGTCGATTCCAATCAGGTTTAATCCTTAATTAATAGATTCTGCGTTGGAGTGACCCTGGTACTAAGTTGGAAGATGCTTTCGTTCTCAACAGACCACCACACACACCTTTCAGCACACTTACAACAAGTGTGCTCCGTGACGTGCTTATGTCAATAAGACCACCGGAGTATACAGGATACAACAGATAGCGAGCACACCTCGGGCTGAATATGGGCGTGATGGGAGGCATAACTTGCAGAGTAGTCTACAGTTATCCTTCTAGTTACAAAGATGCTGATGTAGCATTCAAATTGCTGCATTACAGTCTTATGCATCCTAATCAGTTGTCACATATTGACCGCCGAGTTCAGAGGATTTGCACAGTTTGTGGTGGTGACGGCACCCTGTTTCACAGGTTCTTTACTTGTCCGGCTTTGCAGCGTCTAATGGATCTCGTGCGCGGTATGTGTCAGTTGATCCACCCGAATTTCGGCATTACTAGGACATCGTTTTTATGGGGACCAAAGGTTTGTAGTCGGGTGAATAATTTGATTAGCTTTTTGTTGACACTAGCCAAATCTACAATTCACCTTTACTATATGAGAGTCGAAGATGGGAACCAGAACACTGACCCACAACACCACGCACACGCACTTAAGCGCCACTTCGTTGACAGATTGAAGAGACGTTTACGTCTTGAATATCTGGCAACGAACGCTGACACATTCAATTGCACATGGCAGCCACTATCGTCGGTGCAGGACGGAGCTCTTGCCTTTCGCTGGTGATAGCGGGCCACAGCATTTGCAACACTAGTCCACGGGGCTTCTCCCCGCTTAGGAATCGTTGTACGTGCTGTGGAAAGTACAAGCACTGTGTTAGAGATGCTAAGCTGGAGGGATGATGAGGGCAGTTTGTAGAGGGCTACGATACTACAGGGCCTCGTGGGACTCTATAACGGCATCGGCTAAACTTTTTCGTTCGTTCGGTCATTTATCTTTAATTCGGTTTCGGTCTCGGTGCTAAATTGCAAAATTTTATGTTGAAATTCGTTCGTTTGGGTAATTAATTTTATTAGATTATTTTGAAAATTTGGAACTTCTTGGAACTGCCACTTACCTAATTGTCCAAATTGGATCGTAAATTTTTTGTTGTCTATTTTTTAGGCCTTTTTCAAAATTTTTTGTATCCGTTTATATTGTCCCTTTTGAGAACATAGTGTTATTTTTTTGTGCTTTTACCTGTTAGTGTCTATTTTGTTTTTGATGTTCCTATTGACTGTTATGCTTGTGATTTTTTAGGTTAGCTAGTGTCCTTTCTGTTGCCTTTTTGTTTTTTGTTTTACACCTTTATAGCCTTTTGCTTTTAATATATAAGGAAAGTTGAAAAAGCCAGAGCGCCAACAAATGAAGAGGTTATTTAAATAAAAAAAAAATAATTATTATTCCCAGCCTATGATCGACATATTTTGTGCATTGCTCTGAGAACTTACATGATGTTGATATAATGCTTAGAGCCAATTTAATTGCATAGAGTAAAAAAAAAACATAAAGTTTCTAAAGCTACGGAGAGTAGAGCGAGTCTATAAGTTACAGAACTCACATGAAACATAAGCTGTGTTCTTTTATGTACCTTGAGAGAGGAAATTGTTCTGTTGATTAAAGCGAACTATTCGAATTGTTCCCTTTATTTATAAATCTTCTATGAAAATGTATGAGGCTTTCTTTTGTGTATCTTTTGTTCTGCCCAGTTATGTGGACACAAAAGAACACAGCTATAATCTAAGTTCTGGAACATAATTTCCGCTGCACACAAAAAATAAAATAATTATCATAAAAATAAAAAAAACTAAATAATTCTCATTTACAAATCGCAGACATCCCGTCACAATTTTTGTAATATGTAGTCTTCCTACGTGAAACTTTAACTCCGCTCCCAGGAAAGCAAAAAAAAAACTAGATTGGCACTTTTAATCTACTGCAAATTCAAGTAAGTGTACACATTCGGAACGATTTTAATCAGAAAAGCTTTTGAGATATGGCGGTCTTTGTCCAGGTTGAGATGTTAAGTTGAGAAGAACTACGAACAGTTTTCAATTGTTTCCCATACTTTTTTATAATTCTCGTTTAATGTTACTTATTGACACTCGGAGAGAGAAAAGCATGGTACATCACTTATCACTTAGGATAAGTCATAAGCATTCAATCGGCGATTGGACGACGCTTATCGAGATCGACGGTGTCGAGTATTTACGAATAGTTTAAGACGAACATTTAAGTTATTGTCAAACGAGATATGTACATAATGTAATTGGCGAATTGAGTGAAAGGCGATTCTTTTATTTAAACACACTGAACTCCAGCGACACACATCTATTCCCTACAATCCACTCCCAACAACCAACGCGATTTAAATTTTCCTTAAATCATACCGTGTTTATTTGAAAAATAAGATAAAGTTTTAAGAATTTTAAAAGAAAGGCAATTAAGAAAGCTAGAATTGGTCTAAGACCAAATATGAATGTTCGTTTGAAATTTCGTATGGTCACCCACCTGCGCAAGTTTGATTTTTGAAGTAGGTTTTCGCATATATTTCTGGAACGCTTCGTCTGATAAAAAAAATGATTATAACTAATTTCATAGGATTGCGTATTATAAAAAGGTTTTAGTACAATAAAAATGTCCAGGGCTGACGGTTTTCACAGTATACGTAAAAAACTAAAAAAATTGTATGGCAACACCAAGAACGGATTGCCCCATTTAGTCCATTTTTCAAATTTTATTTGCTATTACTATGAATATCCCATGTACTAAATTTCAGCACTCTATGTTGACGCTTTCTCAGGCATTGTCCGAATATATAGTGGAAAACGAAATTTATGTTTGGCAACCCCATGAAAGATTTACCCGATTTGTCTCATTTTCGAACTAAATTTCACCTTCCGTGTACAAAATTTTAGCTCTGTAAGTATACGCGTTTTCGAGTTATAGTGCGTACAGACAGACTGACGGACGGACGGAGACGCAAAAATCAATAACTTTTAATATACCATCATTATTACTGTGCTTTACAAATGGAATGACAAACTTAGTATACCCTATAGATTTCATCTAGGCTATAATAAAAGAAAGTGGCGTCTCACGTATTAAGGAAAATAAATCAGAATCTTCCAGCCCCATACACGAAAATGATATGATAGTGACACCCTACCATTAGGTAGGGTATTAGCCAGGCCTTAGCCCAGTATTTGTTCTAAATACCAGTACTAGGACCCATACCTCAAATATTTTAAGTGCAAGTAAAAAAAAGTTCCGGTACTGGTACTTAAAAGTTTTCAACTACATCTCCAGGTACTGGTACTTATAAGGTTCAAGAACTTTCGAAAGCTCATATCAGAAGTTTCAAAAAAGCTATAGTCAGTTAAATAACTAGATGAGGTTTCCATTTACGAAATATCATAAAATATCATATGCTTTTGCAGTTTTAATTTCTACATAATTTTGGAAGTTGCTGATTCAGTATTTGAGTTTTCTTTTAGCAAAACAAATGTCACAACAGATAATGACTGCCTTTGTGTAGAATTTACAGGACCTGCAAATGAAAATCAACCCTCCAAATGTGCAGAGGATGAGAGCGGATTGTGGCACTTGATTCCTAGCCTTCTCAACAAAGGATGTCAGCATGTCAATTTCTGTGCTACAGTTACTCATATATTGCGCTAATTTTCTTTCTATTTAACTGACGGCTTGAAACACTGTCGAGATGCAGATGACCTCTATTATTTGAAGGTTTCTTTAAATAACTTACAGTAGGTGAAATATTTCGCGTTATGGCGGAATTTGTAACAGGTGCGTTAAGTACCAGTATCAGGACTTGTATTTGAGGATTTTCTAAGTCCCAGTAGCAAGATTTGTACTTGTACTTAAAAAACATTTAAGTCCAGGTCTCGGTACTAGTAGGTACTAATACTTAAGAACCAATGTACTTAAGTACTTTACAGGTCTGAAGTTAGATACACATTTTAAATCATGATAGTTAAAGTCTGTATAAGCTTTAGTTTGCAGTTTTTGCGCTGTTGGTTTGTTTCAATTTTTATAAGTACCATGTTTGAAAACCTCTCCTGAAGCAGTTGCTCTTAAATAAGTTTTAACTCGATGGAAATGCTCTGTTCACAGCCGGCCGAGCTGACAGGAAGACCCGGAGCTACTTGCACTTGTATAAATTTGGGCAGAAGTCTTTATTAATTTCTGATTACAGTCTTTCGAAATTTACTACAATGCTTTTGTTTTAGAACATATTATTTAGTATTTTTGTTTCAGCCCGTAAGGTGGAAATGTCTACATTGAAATTTTTTTTATAATTTTCTACAAATGCCTATCCATGTTTTAGGTAGAACTTTATAAATGAGTTAACTGACTGTAGCTAAGGTAGATTTTCAAATCTATTTTGGCAGTTGGTGATAATGTCGTCCATCACCTAATTATAAATATGTTTATTCCAGTATTTGGATGGCCTTGGCCTTGTATGCGATGGAAAGTCTTTTAAATTACTTTTACCTAGGGTGAATTTTATCAGAAAGTTCTTTGTTCTCTCCGGTTGCCTTCTCCTTTTCGAGACTCGAGTAGGTTTTAGGCTAATTTCTGTGAATTTCTTGGTTTCCTAAAGTGTTTATTGTCTAGAGTGCTAATATAGTTTTATTCCATAATGTAACGTAATAAGAATATTGTTACGCGCCACAAAGTGAAACGAGTGACATCTATTGGACATGAAAACAACTTTAGATTAGTGACATCCTAGTTAACTTTGGGTTCGGCGAACGAAATATTCAGGAAGGCTCTAGCATAAATTGTAAAGTATAAATATAGCTCTACTCACATCCAGGAGGCGAGTCATATTTCAGACAGTGAAGTGAACGAAGTAAACTATTTGGATTGCGATAATTAGAACTACAGTGCTAGCGATATCTATAATGAGTTGATTTGATAATTGTGTGTGAATTGTGAGAGTAAACAGTAAAGTTAAATAAAGAAAGAACTTTTGAATTATATCTGAAATACTGTGTTTTAAATAACGAACCAAGGTCATGCTCGTAACAATATTATTGAAGTGTGTTATTCCGCAGTAAATATTTCTTCCTTACAAAGATAATCAGCGTTATGACCACATTCATTGGAATTAGAATCGGAAAGGCTTAAAAAAGTATATTGTCATGAAAATTAAACAAAGTTTTATGAAATTTTCAAAATTTCATTAATATCAAACAAAGGTTATCAATTAAAATTTGCGGACAAACGGTCAAAATAGCTCTACATGATTTCTCCTACGGATTACGCCTTTTTAAAAATTCTGTGGAATCAGAGCAATCTCAGAATAGTTTTTAAAAATTTTAAAGAGATTTTAAGATAGGTTTTCTTGAAGAAAAGAACTCGATAAAGCAATTTCTATTCTGATTCGAACTGATTCAATTTAATTACGCCTAAGATTGATGTTTTTTGAGAATTTTCATAATTTCCTGGAAGGCGGGGGGCGCATTTTGGGGAGCCCCCTCCCGGCCACTACTTAGTTACGCCAATGCATACAGTCCAACCACCTACAAACAACAAACTTGACAAGAATTCCATCACCTTTTCTAAATTAACGTAGGTCATTGAGCGTAATAATTTTAATATGAAACTTTCATAGAGATTTCTGACTCTTATCGTGCACAATAACTTTTTGGAAATTACATTTTAAACTCAATGTTACAGCATTGCAAGAAGAATGTAAGCTGACCCTTCGATGTTCATATGCCATTTCGTTTGATATGCGTACATGTATATGATCAAGATAGATACCTTGGCTCTTTTATTAATTATCATTCTTTCAATAAATACATACCACTTCCATCTAATTTTCAACTAAAATCTGGACCGGAATTTCATTGGTGAGGAAGTGTTCAACTCTCCATTTTCCTTTTCCATGTAAGTCTATTCTGAAATCGAAAAGCGAGTTACCTGTTTCGATAGCACTTAGGTCAATATTGTTACTGTGTGGTGTTTCTAAGGAGTCTATTTTGGGCTCTCAATTTTTATGAATGTACTTTGTTAATTCATAATGAATGCTGATGATTTCCATCGATTATTGCAGGACACTAAATATAGATTTCTAGGGAATCCTTCATACGTCAGATTTTTCTTGCGTTATTTTAAACGACACGCTACTGCCGATCAACCCGGCTATACGCAGTTTTGGAATAACATTCAAACCGCTCTCTGTAGGTAGGATAATTCCAATAGAGTTTGACCAAGAGGTGAGATGCACCACTTGGCTACTTCCCACCAATACGAAAATATGAATATAAACTGCTTTGATCACACTACTATACTAAGTATGCGATTCGGAAAACTTATGGGGCGTTGCGTGGACTGTGATTATCCACTGGCATTCTAAATTAGCCAATACGCTTCAAATTGGTAGCTAATTTGTATTACCAGACTGTACGTATGCAAATATTATGTTTTCGTCTAGAGAATTTTAATTTTGACTATTTTGTGTCTTGGAAATTGTGTGCCTCTGGGAATTTTGTCTTGAGGAATTTGTGCCTCGGGAAATTATTTGAGTTTGAAGATTATTTGCCTTCAGAATTTGTAGTTTTGTGTGTAGTAGGGGTTTTGAGTTTGAGAATTTCCACATTGAGAATTTTTTCAGCTTCTGTTTGTGATAAAATGAGTGCATATACCTAAGTACATAAGTAATACAGGTACGGATTAAGATCTATATACACTTTTGATCTCAATATTATATCAATGAATAAGACACGAAGGGTCAGCTGTACGTTCTTCAGTTCAGTTTTTTGGAGGGAGAAAAAACTCCATTTTTATAGCAGTATACAGGGTGATTCAGATCAAGATACCTTCCGGTATCCCATGCGATTCCTTACGGTAAGCTGATCAAAAAATTGTTCCACAATTTATCACAAATTATCCTCTTATCAAGTTCAACCAGTCACATTGAGATTGAGATCGCAATCTAAGATATGAATTATCTGAATCATAAAAAAATATACAACAAGTTGGATGAAAAGAAAAATCTGTAAGAGAGCATTATCACCAATGCGAACTCCACTTACGGGATCATATTAGACAATTTGAGATTGAAACCTAAACCCTAGATCCGAGTTTCTCAAGTTATTTGTGATTAAAAGTAAAAATTCCATAATAAAATCTAAAAGAGTGGAGGGTTTCAGTCCTGCCATAGGCGAAAATTCTAATTATCGTAGCAATTGGCTAAAAACTTTAGCCTTCATAAACTCTCCGGGGAACAATCTAACATTACGTTCCATTATCAAGTTGCAGATTGACATCTTAAATCTCATCTCAAATTTTTAGAAGAGATAGACGTACTGAGTCTATAGGTCGAGGTCTGGCGTACTCCTTGCCTGTCAAAACCAATTAAATTGCAGTAAAGTTGAGCTTCCCACTTTCTCAAACACTCCCGACACTGAAATTATAGTTCTTGAGGTCTCCCTTAAAATATGACTTATACATACTTTCTTTCTATAATGCTTCAGATTCCATAAATATTATTGATGACAAAGGTCAGAATATTTACGATCGACTCATTTCAACATCTAATTTTATTCATGCTAAGATGGGTCCTCTACACGAATTACTACAAATTGGTGATTCTAACTTGCCCAATGAAGATGATGACGATGACTATCTTCCTCTTAATAACTTGTCAATATGGAAATCACTATTCCTGGACACTACCCCATCTCTTGGTCTCTCAGCCAAATCAGTATTGTTAAGAATGACATGGGTGGGCAGTCAGACCTGGTATTTTCTACTGACATGGGTAACTTATTAATTGAATCTAGTCCAGTTATAATATATACTCTTAACAAATATCACCGCCCTCCACGAATTACATATATCTATGAAACTGAAATAAATTGTGACAAAACACAATACTTTTTCAATGTTAGAAAGACTAACTTTTAAGAACTTTCCAGTAGACTTACATCTAATGACTACAACACATTATTGTCTAGCAATAGTGCTGACGAAGACGTTTCTAAATATTACTAAATTGTGTTCGATTTACTTTCCCCTCACGTTCCCCGCGAGTGACACCGACTCTATAAATCATCTCCGCTATGGTTTAAATTGTGGACAAGCTATGAGAGATAAACAACTTATAAGTCACAATAACTACCTTACACCATACAACGAGTTCGAAGAACTTTCCTCTACACCTTATGATATTTTCAAAGCATGCAAACGAAATTATTTAGTGATCCACGCATCTTTCTTATTAATATGAAGAATAGAACGAAGAAATACCCCAATACTATGAGGTACAAGGATTCTGCTAGTGATGATTCATCTTTCTGCCTTCTTTTGACAATGCCTTGGCCTCGTCAAATTTTGAACCTCAAAATAGCAACTTCAGTCATATGAACGACTCTCATACGTTTCATTCACTATCCCTTCAAATTCAGAAGAGGATATACTCGATCAAATTAATGGCCTTCAAAATGACTTCACAACTGGTCCTGCTGGGATACCTCCTGCCCCTTTTAAGTTATACTGCTTTGCAATGGCAGTTCCGGTGAGAATTATTTTTCAAAAATCGCTCGATAGTGGTTGTTTTCCGCAGTTATGGAAAATCTAATTTGTCATTTCTATGCACAACAAGTTAGTTAAAATTAATTTTCTAACTATAGGCCTATTGCAAAATTATCTTGCATGGCCAAATTATTCGAATCTATCATTTACTCTCATTTATCAACTTCCTGTAAGAATTTGCTCTCTTCAAACCACCATGGGTTTATTTAGGGCCGGTCTACAACAGCTAAGTTGTTGGCATTTGTCTCGGATGCCATTGGCGGGTTGGCAAAAGGCTATCAGCCAGATTTTATTTATATAGACTTTAGTAAAGTGTTCGATAAGTTATCTCACTTCGTGATACTGATTAAAAAGGAAAAGTATGAGTTTCCCGGAACATTTCTACAATGAACGGAGTCTTATTTAGATAACAGTAAAAATCAAATTCCGCCATTCCATCTTTAGAGTCTTGAAGGCTTCGTCTGGTGTACCTCAAGGGAGTCACTTGGGCCCGTTGTTCTTTATTCTATATATTGACGACATTGTCTCTGCTATGAGGTGCTGTAAGGTCTTTATTTATGCTGAAGATGTTAAGCTTCCGATCAGATTAAATCTGTTAAAGATTGTGAACATGTACAGGCTGACTTTCAAAAATTTTACAATTGGTGCAAGAGCAATAATGTGGTACTCAATATCGGCAAATGTGAGGTTATGACTTTTCGTACGAATCAGCTACTGGATTAAATTTTATCTTCCATATAAACTACATGATATCAAAGAGTAGGTCTATGCTGGGCTTTATAAAACGTTGGTCCCGAGAGTTTTCGAATCCTACCAGAACGTTGCGTTTATACAATTGCTTTGTGAGACCACTTCTTGAATACGCTAGTCAGGTCTGGTCTCCATTTTACGGACGGTACACACATCGACCGTGTCGAATCTGTACAGCGCAAATTCATACGATTTTTTCTCAGGCACCTACCTTGGAATAATTCATTGATTCTTCCATGAGGATTGCTTGAAGCTTTTAAATATGCACTCGTTTGAAAAACGTCGCGTGGTTGCCGATTCAAAATTTGTATTAGGTTTCATGCTCACTCCTCAAGATCTAACTTTAGAATGAATCTATTAATCGAATGTACATAACTGTTAATAACATGGGTGAGCAATTTGCTGTTGACTTTTCTAAGCAAGTGTTAAATCTACGTCTATGTAATATTTTTTAGTTCTATTTAATTTTTTTTTAATGTTTTCTGTTCAATAAGAAGAAGAAAAAGATACGGAAGTTGTCACTGATAAAATTTACTCGTGCTATTTTATAGTTTATACACATTTAAATACGGTTAAATATATTTTAATCACTGCAAACTCTTTATCTTTGGTAAATATTGATACAGCATTGAAATTAAATCATATTATCCAGTCTAAGGTAGTCAACAAATAATCTGTTGTGAAGTCGACGATGGAACACAGTGATCACGGGTGTCACAATCTAACCCGGCACGTGAAGTAATTTGTTTCTTACTTACATTAGAGAATTTAGACCTTATAATCGGTAATTATTGGAAGACGGTGGTATTGCTGTTGAATTCGGCATGAACATAAAATGTTATTTTTTATTTTGTAAGCATGCGATTACATAACCTATATTCTCTCGAATATTTGATCTGTAATCAATAAAAGCCGAGCTTCAAGCCTATCTTATAACTGCGGATATCTACACATTTGGCTTTATTGAACTTTGTGGATCGTAGGTGTGAAATCAATAAATACTGAGCTATAAGCCTGTCTTATAACCGGGGACATCCACCACTTGTGTTCAAACTTGAACATAAAATAATAGAAATAACTGTAGATCTACATAATAGCAACATTGTTCAGATTTCTATATATATAAGACAATAAATCTGACTGTACATATACGAAATTTCAAAAGGTCAAAAAGCGCATAGCAAATAAGCAATAATTGTTTGCAATAATTATTGAACTCTTGCTTACTAGGCAAATTGCGCAAAGTAAGCAATTGCCCCCAATAATTATTGAATTCAAGACAAATATTGCTTAGTACATAGCTCCTTAAGTTTATTACACTAAGTTGATTAGTTAGTCATTTTTAAGCATTATAAAAGCAGTAGTAATGTAAGAAGTTTTAAGTTTTAGTAAAGAACTTCCAAAGTAAAGAAGCCTGTCTTTTGCTTTACTAGTATCCAGCACTTAATCCCCCACCAGTGGTAGGCTTGACACAACATTAACGCTTATTTACAGCTCTTAAGCCTAACCAGAGGTACATTTTGCTACGCCGAATCCCAAGCACACGAGCTAAAGAAAGATTGGTCCTTCAAGAAGTACAACCAGAACGAGCCATGGACACTTCAAAAATACAGCAACTTTTGACAGATCAAAAGCAAATTGCTGGGATTATCGAGGATACGCTGATCAACATGAAGAAAGATGGCCCTATTCGAAAAACACCAGCGTACATTGCAGAGAAAGAGAAGCTTTTTCTACAATACTGGACGGAATTTAAATCTCGACACGAGATTTTTGTAGACATTATTTCAACCGATCGCAGCTGTATGAAAAACGACTTTTACAGTCAAGTAAAGTGTTATTATGAGGAAGCTATGAAGCGTATTAGAAAGAAGAAAGAGCAAGATGAAGAACCTGCAGTTGGAGCTTCGCCAATAGATGGTAATATAAACCGTGACACGACCGAAGAAGAAGATGACTTTAAATTAGTCACCCCGAAAAACAATATTGAGCAGATAGGCAGACTCAAAAGACAAAAGTTGAAAATGAATTCCATTAGGAGAATAATAGGAGACATACATCGAAACAAAAACAGCCCTCACACAAAAATGTACTATGAATATAAAATATGGAATCTACATGAGCAGTTCAACAGTATAACAGAACTGCACGAAGAAATTAACGAATTTGAGAATGAATTCAATGACCCGTACTTCCAGTCAGGTGATTACGAGAACTTGGAAACAACAGTACAAGAAGTAATGATATTACTACATGAACGACAAAAAACAGATGAACCCAGTGAATCGCACACAATTGAAAATGCGGGGTGACGGCTACCACGGCAAACAATACCTTCATTCGAAGGTAATTATAACAACTGGCCAGCTTTTAGAGATATTTTCTCAAAAACAATTCATTGCAACAAACGGCTGTGCGATGCAGAAAAGCTCCAATTCCTTAAAACAAATATAAGGGGCGAAGCGGCAAAAATTATAAAGCACTTGGAATTTTGCGACTGAAATTACCAAGCTGCATGGGAGCTAATGAATGAAGGGTACAACATCAAAAGAGCTTTATTTATTGTTCAGTCAACTTGAAGTACTTTTCAATAAACAGCACCAGAACATAGAAACTCCAGGCGGACTTTAGCATATTCACGACACTATACGTGAATGCATGTATGCTATACACAATTTTGGAATTAGCACTGATACCTGGGGACCGATCATCGTTTTCTATCTGTTAAAAAAGTTAGATAGAGAAACACGACGCTGGTACGAGCAGTCCGTTAAAGAGCCACGAGAAATCCCAGATCTGAATGATTTTTTAAAATTCATGGATACCCGCTTTCAATTTTTAGAGAATTTTAAAGACCAAAAGAAAGCTTATGACTCTTGCAAGCTAAGCGTGACGTCCAGATCAATGACCAAGACATTTCATGCAATCGAAGTCAGATGTAAATACTGCAATGAAGCTCACTCAATCTACAAATGCAAGAAATTTGTAGCAATAGACGTGAATGAGAGATGCAGATTTATAATGCACAATAAGTTATGCCCGAATTGCTTAAATCACAAAGACGACATCAAGTGCTTAAGCAAACAACGATGCAATAAATGTAAAAAGTATCATCATACTTTATTACACATGCACCAAGCAACGTCAGGACAAAGCGGTGAGTTAAGACAACCAGTATCCTCACATGCGGTCTCAACCAAAAGCACACAAGAAAGCATAGAAGAAACCAAGAAGGCAAGTTACAATGTCAAATTACAGAAACAAGTGATGTTAGCTACTGCATTGGTAAAAGCACAAACAGCCATGGGTACTTATGAGCTACTTCGAGTACTAATAGACCCAAGATCACAACCTTCATTTGTGACAGAAAAAGCAGTTCAAACACTTGGGCTACCAAGAAATAAAGTTGAAATTGAAATCTCAGGTATAGGAAACACAACGGCAAGCACATCAAGAAACCAAGTCTTGCTAAATCTTTCACCTCGATTTCCCTCTAGCTATAAGTTGGCAGTAGAAACATTAGTACTACCCAACTTAACACAAATGTTACCCTGCACACCAATATCGCCTGGCGAGTTATGGGAGAACCACAATTTTATATTGACCGACCCAACCTTAAACACACCTGGGCCAATTGCTACTGGGTGCAGACGTATACGGATCTATCCTACTCGAAGGTATACGGAAACGAAGAGATGAGTTGCTAATTCAAAATATAACGTTTGGGTGGATTGTGATTGGGAAAATCTAAACTCAAAAGACAACAATGCAAAAATATTTAATTAGCATGGTATCAATGGTCAAGCTGAACAAACAACTAATCAAATTCTGGGAGATAGAGGAATTACCAACAAATTTCAGCCTGTCGGAAGAGGATAAAGTTGTCCAAAAGCATTTCAAATAATCACAGTAACAATGCCACTAAAAGAAAACGCACACAATCTTGGCGACTCCCGTAAGATAGCTATGGCCAGATTACTTCAACTTGAAAAGAGATTTTGGAAGAGTGTGACTTTAAAAAAGGAGTACCTAAATCTAGGACACATGAAGCAAGTTTCACCAAAAGCGGATGGTATCACCTATTATCTACCTCATCAAACAGTAATAAAAGAGGAAAGCATCACGACCAAATTACGAGTCGTATTTGATGCCTCCGCTAAAACCAATACCGGACTGAGTCTAAATGATATAATGTACGTCGGATCACGCTTGCAGGAAAACCTATTCGACATCCTACTACGTTGGCGGACGCACAAATATGTGTTCAAAGCCGACATCGAGAAGATGTATCGGATGACACAAATCGATGATGAACAACAAAATCTGCAAAGAACACTATGGAGGTTTTCAGAAGACGAAACTATTAAGGAATATGCTCTAACGACGGTTACATATGGCACAGCCTCAGCACCGTACTTGGCAGTTAGGACATTATAAGAATTAGCAGTCGATGAGCATAACAGATTCTCACAAGCTGTAAACGCCACTCTAAAAACTTTTACGTCGACGATTTAATGTATGGAGGAGATTCAATGCAACAAAGTATGACCACTATGCTCGAATTAATTGGGATGCTAAAAGCAGGGTGTTTGAACCTAAGAAAATGGTCAAGTAATGATATAAACCTCCTCAAAACAATTCCAGAAAAACTACGGGAGAAAGACCCAATTGAGATCAGCAACGGAGAAACAATTAAAACTTTGGGGGTATATTGGACGCCTGCAACAGACGCGTTCCATTTTAAAGTCAATCTCTGTGATCGAAAACAGCAAACAAAACGAACCATGCTGTCAGATACCGCCACACTGTTCGATCCCCTTGGATGGCTTGCACCGATAATGATAACAGCTAAAATCATGATGCAGGAACTTGCTTGGATCAAAGGAGGCCTAGAAAAATGGAAAACCTTTGTCGCAAATATGGTAGCTGAAATTATAGAATAAACAACACCTACCATCTGGTATCACATTCGGTCAGAGCATAACCCTGCAGATGTGGCATCTAGAGGAATCAACCCATCAAGACTTCGTGGCTTAAATTTATGGTGGCATGGGCCTACATGGCTGATGGAACAAAAGAGAAAATGGCCATCCCTTGCATCACCTGAACTATCGACAATGGAAGAAATGAAACGCCAAGTCACATGCGGAAACGTATCAGAAAAGGACGCGTACAAAAAAAAAATCTTCTTAAAATACAAAGAGTTACCTAAACTCTTACGAGTGTGGGCTTATTGTCAAAGATTTATCAGCGCTTGCAGAAGGAAACCAATAAGCAAAATGCACATTACAGCAGCAGAGATATTGAATGCTGTCTATAGCATAGTCCGTATCATACAGCAAAATGAATTCACCTCTGACATCCGAAAACTTACCCAATAATCCTACACTCGAGTCATAACATAACCAAATTAATTGCTCAAGAATCCCAAGAACGGACACTCCACGGATCAACCCAGACAACCTTAGCTTTCATTCGCAGAAAGTATTGGATTATCAGAGGCAAGAATACTGTTAAGAACGTATAGAACAAATGTATTCGTTGTGCTCGTTTTAAGACGCAAAACCTATCTCAGCAAATGGGCGCACTACCAACACCAAGGGTCACACCATCAAAGCCATTCAGCCACACAAGAATAGACTACACTGGGCCAATGAAAATCAGAGCATCTAAAGGCAGAGGAATCACATGTTATAAAGGTGACATTGCAGTATTTATATGTTTGACCACTAAAGCCATATACGTAGAGATTGTAAGCGGCTTGACAACAGAGGATTTCCTCGCAGCCTACAAGCGATTCATTGCAAGAAGGGGCATGTGCATTGACATCTATAGTGATAATGCCACAACCTTCGTTAGTGCTAATAAAGTACTTAACAAAGAAAACGTGAAAAGTGCAGCTTCGTATCTAGCAAATAAAGGAACGACATGGCACTTTATTCCCCCCGCAGCTCCTCACTTCGGAGGAATTTGGGAAGCCGGTGTTAAAGCAGTTAAGTAGAGAATTATAGGGGAAACCACACTTACATATGAAGAAATGTTAACTTTACTCTGTCAAATTGAGGCTTGTCTCAATTCAAGACCCCTGTGCCCAATGACGGACGATTCAACAGACATAAACACACTCACTCCAGGACATTTCCTTGTGGGAGAAGCACTAATTGTGCCTTCAGATTCAACGGGATGGGAGAAGGAACAGCACAGTCTCTCTCGATGGCAACATATCCAAAAGATGAGTAAAGATTTTTGGAAAGCGTGGACGAAGGACTACCTTAAGCAATTACAGCAATGGTCAAAATGGAAAAGCAAGACTAGCAATATTAAAATCGGACAAGTTGTACTTTTAAAAGACGAGGGTACACCTCCCACAAATTGGCCACTTGCAAGAGTCACAGAAGTACACCCAGGATCGGACAACTTAGTGAGAGTAGTAACACTAAGGTACAAAGGTGATCATAACATAAAACGTCCAATAGCAAAAATTTTGTCCCTTGCCTGTGGAAGAACACGACGACAATAGTCTAACCCAGAGCTACGTAAAGAGAAAGATAGCTGCTCATTCAATGAGCACGCTAAGAAGGAAACAGCCAGCTCAACATGTGCATACAGACCAGAGGTTAGTTAAGAGAATGAAAGTAAGCAAGCGTTCAACAGCAGACAAGCAGGAAAAAAGAGACACCTGCACAGACACGGTATCAAATTATAAGGCACAAACCACATAGAAATGTTGCTAGCCGAAACAAATAAAAGGTTAAAAGGAGGAATCCTGGGGAGGCTATAAGAGACGGTATTCGGAGTCAACGATGAGGTGTATAAAAATATTGACAAACTAGATCATAACCAAAAGCTCCTACTTCAAACGAACATCATGCTTACAACTATCGCAACGGCCAACGAGACAGAAGCAAGAACAGTGAAAAAGCTAAACACTTTCACCGATAGATTGAATCAGGGATTGACAGCAATTAAAAAGATCCAAGCACAATGGTTCGCAGGGCCCGATACAAACAAAATAAACATACACTTCTTCGCAGCATATCATGCTGCAGCTAATTACCTAGAGGTATTAATAGACAAATATCACAAGATCACTAGGGTGTACTTCCATTATGGAACCCTAATAGACTTCCTGAAACCTGCCCAAATATCATATATACGGACCAAAGCCAAAGGAAATCTGCCATCGAGTTTAGACATTCTGCCATTCCACAACGCCAAAATTGAGCTAGAGTTCCCAGCAGAAGAGATTAAGGGATTAGCATACCTCAACATAGCCGAACTATCCCAGTACAATCTAATAAAATGTACACCAATACCTCAAAAAAAAATTAGACAAACAATACGTGGTCCTAGATCTTGCGACTCCTATTCTAGCCATAAACTACAACACACACTCTTACTTTAGTTTAACTGAGATGGAATTGGATAGTTGCGTAAATACCAAGAAACATATGTTACTATGCACGCCAACAGTCATACGAAGAAGTGAGAATCATTGAGAACTATATCACCGACACGAAGACAATGAATGTCCAATCCGACAATTCAAACTAACAAGCGTTCTATGGAAGCACCGTCACATGGTTATTTGTTGCCAACAAACCCACCACAACAGCAATACAGTGTAATGGAAATTATGAGGACGTCCTTATAAATGGCAATGGAATCATCAGAATTTCGCTAGAATGTACAATAAAAACGTAGCAAAATACACTCAATTCCGCCTACTCGTTGAAAACACCAGTCATCGCGTCCTTTATAAAACCTGTGCCAATCAGTGTCTCCCTACCAACAATTAGCAGCTTTACAATATCAACAGACATGGAACCAGTTATAAAGACGTCCAACCAAATCTACGACGCATTGGAAGCTGAAGGCGACAATCTTCATGTTGAGGGAAGCTGGGAGATCATTCATCACCACATCACCGGTGCAAGCATCTCAACCACCACAATATTCATCATACCACAATCATTAGATGCAAGTGGAAGCGAAAACTCACATTATCTGGTACTGAGGCAACACCCATAGAGGACGTGGAGAGTATGTCAGAGTTCAATCTTCCTCCAATCGCGTCGCCCCGACAGAATGTTCAAACTTGAACATAAAATAATAGAAATAACTGTAGATCTACATAATAGCAAAATTGTTCAGATTTTTAGATATATAAGACAATATATCTGATTGTACATATACGAAATTTACAATTACAAATAAGCAATAATTGTTTGCAATAATAATTGAACTCTTACTTACTAGGCAAATTGCGTAAAGTAAGCAATTGCCCCCAATAATTATTGAATTCAAGACAAATATTGCTTACTACATAGCACCTTAAGTTCATTACACTAAGTTGATTAGTCAGTAATTTTTAAGCATTATAAAAGCAGTAGTAATGTAAGAAGTTTTAAGTTTTAGTAAAGAACTTCCAAAGTAAAGAAGCCTGCCTTTTGCTTTACTAGTATCCAGCACTTAAGCCCCCACCAGTGGTAAGCTTGAGCCAACATTAACGTTTATTTACAGCTCTTGAGCATAACCAGAGGTCCGCTTTGCTACGCCGAATCCCAAGCACACGACCTAAAGAAAGAACTTGCTTACATTGAACTTTGTTGATCGTAGAGCTTAACAATGCCCCTAAATGTATACAATGTGTAGTGCATACTTTGCGGGAGCAAATATTTACCCACTGACATCTTACTTAAATCAAAACGAAATAAAGATGTGTCGCCTGTATAAACTTAGCAATCTCGACTTCCAGCTGGAAGCACATAAATAAAGTAACGAGCATCTCTCTCGCTCGAAGAGTTAGTCGTTCACAGTCAATCGCAGTCGTCGCTTGCCCCAAGCGTTTAACTAGAGGAAACAGTTTCTTGAATTTGTAGATTAGTTTTAGAAGTATTTTATTTGTCGAGTAATATCACAGTGAATTTCTTATGGAATAAAATATGTAGTTTATAGTTCTCAAGTAAACCAAGGAAATTTCATTTGAACCATCTCCATACACCGACAAGTGGTGACCCCGATAGTAGAAATAACATTTTACATTCTACACATTCTACACGACTGCGACTGCCCATTAAATAGCATCAGGTAAAACTTCGTAATTTGGAGCGGCATAGCTGCAGCGCTCGAGATTGTAATTATTATATTTATCATTATAAAATAATAATATGCACATTGCTGCAACGATCAACGGGACTAGCAGAACAGTAAACGAAGTCAACAACGGTCCCAGCGGCGGGGAATAAATTCCTGAAATACATACATTAACACACACGAAGGCCAATTATGTGTGCCACATGAACCCTGGAACGATGTCACTTTCCAATACAAATCCATACACACAAACGAAGTTCTCGTAGCATAATCGATGGGTACACAAGAGCTCATGCCGACATCAGAGCGAATAGTAAAGCAACTCAGTCAACTTTAGTAACAAAATTGCGCGTCATATATATAGAAACATTTCCATTGGAAAATTAAATGGCAAATGTGACAACAAAAGTTGCGCATCATACAAAATAACAAGTGCATTGACAGGAGCATTATCATGTGGTAACAGATTTCAGTTTGTAGTGATTGGTTTCCTTTTTTTGTATAGCAGATCAAGTATCATTATGATTAATAGATATATACATATATACACACATATGGTCTTCTACCTTTTTTTTTTCTATAATTAAAAGATTTCACGCAAAATATTAATATTGCAAACGAGCATAATTTAGTGATTGATCATAATTTACTAACTCGCAACAAACCTCAAAGCATTTTTTTTCTTTAAAAAAATAAAATATTTGTTATTAGATCATATCGTAATTAATAATTAAATCTGAATCATTTAGGGTAGTGAGTATAATTTACTAACATACAAATAATTTCTGTAATAATAGTTTTACAGCATTACTATATACATATATATATATTAATTCATTTAATTTAATTTTTTTTTGCAATAAATTTGTGAGGGCACGCCGACTGTGTTGAATTATCGATTTCAGATTTTTTTTTCTTTCTTTAAAAAGGTTATTTATAACCAAAGTTAAAAAAAAAAAAATTTTCTTCGCGGGCAAAGACACACCTTTATTTCAATTAAGACATATACCATGACAGAGAATGCGAAAGAAAATGCGGGTGATGGTACAGATACCGAACGGACGCGTTGGAACAGACCGCATATATAAAATTGCCCCAATTTTGGGAAAAGGCTCCTGGAGCATGGTTTGTGGCCGTCGAGGCACAGTTTAACGTTCGCGGAATTAAAAAAGACTCCACAAAGTACGCACACGTAATCGCCTTACTTCCGGTCGAAGCCATAAATAGCGTTATTGATATTTTAAACAAACCTCCGGATAGGGAAAAATACCAACACCTTAAAGACGTGTTAATAAAACGGCACCCTTTGTCAGAACAAAGAAGACTCGAGCAATAACTCTCTGCAGAGGATTTAGGCGACCGAAAACCGTCAGACCTATACCGCCACATGCACAGCATGGCAGGTTCCATTACTATAATTGGAGAGGATTTAGTTCAATCCCTTTGGGAACGGAGGCTCCCACCTTCTATAACCATACCTCTAGCCATAGCGGTTAACCAAACTTTCGAAGCACGACTCGATCTATCTGATAAAATTTGGGAAGTAACCCAAAGCTCACCATCTCTTAGCTGCATGCAAAAGCCACTCGAAAATGACGAACGGTTGCAAAATCTGCAGAGAGAGCTACATGCAACGCAAGCAGAAATAAAACTATTAAAACAAAAAATCCAACAATTGTCAATACGTGGCCGCTGTAAGTCCCCTTATAAGAAAGATCGCGCGTCTAGTTCCTCCCGCGGAAGATCTAACCACTTATGCTGGTATCACCGCTCTTATGGAAAGCAAGCTAGGAATTGCGTACGCCCGTGTGGTTTTCAATCAGATAATACCCCCTCAACGTCACAGACTTTAAACTAACTAAACCGAAAATTGCGACGGCCAGCGTTCGGTTTTCTAAAACACGCCGTCTTTTCATCCATTGTAGGATTACGGAACTAAATTTTTTAATAGACACCGGTGCGGATATTTCCGTTATCCCGGTGGCATATTTTCCAAAGGAAGGTACCAAATATTCAGAATACGATCTGACAGCAGCAAACGGAACACCTATAAAAACTTTTGGTAGAAAATTACTGAAGATTGACCTTTCACTTCGACGGTCTTTTATTTTCGCGTTTACCTTAGCGGCTGTTAACAAACCAATTATTGGTGCTGATTTTTTAGAGCAGTACGGCTTACTTGTCGATTTGAAACGGCGAAGACTAGCAGATCCGCTAACAAAAATTTCTACCCATGCCACAGTAATAAAATCCATTAGTCCTACCCCAAAAATATGCCTTGTGGACAACGAGTACGGAAAGCTCGTTAGAAAATACCCAGCACTAACAAGCACACCAGACTATTCGTTACCACTGAGACATGATGTGGTCCACCACATCGTCACCAAGGGTCACTTACCGTTCTCCAGACCAAGACGGTTGGATCCAGTAAGGCGTGAAATACAATTGCGACTTCGCAGTCGACTTCGCCTTTGCCCAAATGGTTAATGCATGTGGCAAGATACAATTGCAACTTCGACCTCGAATTCGACTTCGACTGCAAATAAACTTTGCTCAAAGTTCAAAGTTGGTGTCTCCTGCAACCAACTTCAGTTCAATTACATCTGCCAAATTAGCCGGCACTTCTGGTTTGTTTGTGTTTTGGTTCGGCTGTGAAATTATGGAGGAAAAATTAATCGAGTTAGTTAGGGATCAGGAAATATTGTGGAACATTAAAAGTAAGGCATACAGAAATGTCCACGTAAAGGAAAAAGTTTGGAAGAAAATCAGCGAGTCACTAAATATTACTGGTAAGCGTTGTTTATCTGCATTCCTTCGTAGCGTTGCTTATGTGTACAAAATTGTTTATTTTAGCTGAAAGGGCCCAAAAGAGGTGGAGGAGTCTGCGCGATAAATACAGGATGGAAAAAAATAAAAAAGAAGCGGCATCAGGGAGTGAAGCTACTTATGACACCGTTTGGCGATTTTATGACCACCTAAAATTTTTAGATTCTAGCCTGGAGCCAAGAAAGTAAGCTAATAAATATATTTTTCAATTTATGTCAATCTTATAAAAAAAAATTTTTTTAATAGAACACACACGGCTGAAAGGAATGTATCCCAAGCAATCCCAGAAATTGTGGTAGCGGAACCTGAGAATTTTTTGACGACATCATAGAAGAATGTTTACCTGATGATATAGCACAACCATCATATCATGATATCGACGATTCATCGGCTTCATTGAGCTATTTACCATCTTATACGCCAACAAAATCAGGCCCAAAGAAAGGAAAAGCTGCCGCTCAAAAAAATATCCTTGAAAAAGCGGGAAGTGAATTTTCAGAACTCGTGGCAACAGTGAAGGATATAATGAAACCAAGAAGCTCCATCAATTTATTTTTTAATTCTCTCTCTCTTCAAATTGAAGAGGCCAACTTAAGTAAAGTGCAGTGGATGGGACTCCAGCAAGAGCTTCTTACTAACACAATGCGGGTTATAGGCGAAGCTCAGCGCAATAACAATAATTGCTAAAAGCGCAATTTTGTGTGAAATGTCGTAAACATTATTTTTCGGAAAAAAAAATGTAATTTATTGATTTATTTATTCTGGTGGAGGTGCTTTTTTTAGTTTTTCAGTTAGTAATAAAATAATATATACATGTGTTCATTTTAAAAGCAAAGAAAGATGTGATAGAAGCTGTGAAGTAAAAAAAAATGTAATTTAGTGATTTATTTATTCTGGTGGAGGTGCTTTTTTTAGTTTTTCAGTTAGTAATTAGTATAAGTATATATATATATACATGTGTTCATTTTACAAGCAAAGAAAGATGTGATCGAAGCTGTGAAGTAAAAAAGACTGAATTTGGAAAATATATTTATTTTTTAATTCAGTATTTCGTGTTTTAATTTCTAATTAAATAATTTTTTAAAACATCTCTTAACCTAAAAGCATTTCTAGAAGCATTCAGTCCAGTATTTTGTTTGAAAGGTCGTAGTTGTTGATTTTCTTGCCGCCAAAGACCCTCTACTATGATTCCATTCTCTAAATGATCAATATAATTCGTGGGGCAGTAAGCGTTGTCATTCATTTTGCAGAAATTGTGCAGCAAAACCACTCCTTTCACTATTTTGTCGACGTTATCAGGATAACAATTTATAGTAGTAAACAATATGCGCCATCTGCTGGTTAAGACACCGAAAGAGTTTTCAATAAGCCTTCGAGCCTTTGAAAGCCTAGTATTAAAATACTCTTCGTCAGCCCGCAATCCTCTTCCGGGAAAAGGGCGCATTAAATTCCTCTTCAGAGGAAAAGCACTATCTGCGACGAAATAATGCGGAAACATTATATTTGAGTCTGGCAAATTCTTGTCCTTTGGGAGTGGCAGTGTCTCATTTAAGATTTGCTTCCCGAAAACACTATTTGAGAAAACTCCTCCATCGCTTTGGCTTCCGTATGCCCCAATGTCAATTGCTGTGAAGCATAAGTTTATGTCACAAGCAGCTAATAGAATTATGCTGTGATGTCCTTTATAATTAAAATACTCGGAGCCAGCATTCGGAGGGCACTTAATATTAACGTGCTTCCCATCAATGGCCCCTACGCAATTAGGCTTCCCGCTCAAAGTATAAAATTCGTCAGCTATGCGTCTCCATTCGTCTTCATTAGGCTGCGACAGATAAATAGCAGATAATTCATCCCACAGGCTGTCACATGTCTCTAGAATAATATTTCCAACAGTGCAAACAGCCATTTTAAATTCCCAAGATAAAATCTGCCTGGGGGCTCCATGAGCCAAGTAACTGCAATTGCATATTATTTTGAAATGCTGCCTGGTGCAATAATATTATGAAATACTTACATGAGAGTAAGAACCAATCTACATTCTGGATCAATAGCTTCTCTCCGTGAATTTTTCATCAGTTTCGGCCTAATTAACTGTAATAGTAAATTAAATTGTGGCACGCCCATCCGCACAGCCTTATAAAACTGCGGCTCATCCCTACATTTAATGACACTAAATGTCTGGGTAAAAAACCCGTGGAGTTCCCTCTCATTTTTTTCGAATATCTCCCGCACCCATATTGTCCTTTGGTTTTGCGAGATTGCACATAAATTTTTAAAAGCCTTATACACGGCACAAATTAATAAAAAAAATTGCACTTGATCAGAAAAATCCATTTTAATACGCGATTCACACAAACGTCAAATACAAAATGACAGCTACAGCAATTGCACCTTGACAAAGTCGAAGTCGTAATTTAATTATAAATTTCACCTCAGCGTCGACTTCGACCGAAAATCAAGTCGAAGTCGAGTGAGAAGTCGCAATTGTATTTCACGCTTTAAGCATAAAATCGCTAAAACCGAATTCGAGGTAATGCACCAACTCGGAATTTGCCGTCCGTCGTCATCACCTACATCTTCACCATTACATATGGTTCACAAAAAGGACCCAGATGACTGGAGACCTTGCGGTGATTACCGGCGGTTAAACGCGGTGACTGTGCCGGATCGATATCCGATTCCGCATATACAGAGTTTCACTCTGCACCTAGAAGGATGTTCAGTATTTTCGAAGGTGGATCTCATAAGAGCATACCACCACATACCGGTCGCACAGGACGATGTGTACAAAACGGCAATTACAACACCATTTGGAATGTTTGAGTTTACACGGATGCCTTTCGGATTAAGAAATGCGGCTCAAACATTCCAACGGTTCATGAACAGAGTCACAAGAGGATTAGACTTCGTGTTCGTATACATCGACGATATCCTGGTAGCTAGTAAAGACCATGTCGAGCATAGGCGCCACTTAGAGATATTATTCGAAAGGCTAGTCGAATACGGACTTAAAATAAAACCAACAAAATGCGTTTTCGGAGAAAAAGACCTAAGTTTTTTAAGCCATAGGATTACCGAACATGGAATCTTACCATCAGCTGACAGAGTACAAGTAATCAAAAATTACCCTACGCCACAATCAGTACGTTCCGTTCAACGTTTCATTGGTATTATCAATTATTATCACCGTTTCGTCCCAAAATTAGCTGAATTATTGGCTCCAATAAATAGTCATATTTCCTCCATCTGTAAAACAGATAGCAAACGAAAGGTAACAGTAAACTTCTCTTGGCCAGAAAATTGTGCCAAAGGCTTTTCGAGCATCAAAGAAGCCCTAGCTTCTGCCACACTGCTTGTTCATCCTTTAGCCAACGCAAAGCTGCGTCTCAGCGTAGACGCATCTAACACAGCAGTCGGTGGAGCACTAGAGCAATGTAACGAAAGCTTACAATGGGAGCCACTCTCATTCTTTTCTAAAAGGCTCAGCGAAGCGGAGACCAAGTACTCAGTATTTGATCGAGAGTTACTAGCGATATATCTAACGATAAAACACTTCCGGCATTTCCTGGAAGGTCGAACTTTCGTGGTCTTTACAGACCATAAGCCATTGACGTCAGCACTAACGTCTAAAACAGATCGTAGTCCGAGGCAAGCCAGACACCTAGATTTCATCGCTCAATATACAAGCGATATCAGACACGTCAAAGGACGCGACAATATAGTGGCAGATACATTGTCTAGGTCAATTGAATCAGGAGATTTGAGAACGGAATGTAAATTAGACCTTACAAATCTAATATCATTACAGAAGACCGATGAGGAACTCAAAGCACTGCTAACGAGCGATAAAAAAAAGAGCTCCTATATAATTTTAGAACATCGTTTCATCCCAACTGCACAGGAGCCAATTTGGTGCGAAGTCAGCACGAAACAAATTCGACCATTTGTCCCAAAAGCACAACGGAAAAGTGTTTTTATAGCTCTACATTCCTTGGCTCACCCTGGGGTACGAGGATCTCCCAAACTTATAGCCAACCGCTATTTTTGGCCCAACATGTATACAGATGTGGAAAACTGGGTCCAGTCATGCGTTTCGTGCCAGAGATCCAATATTACTCGCCATACAAAGGCACCACTCGGTCAATTCGACGTGCCGAACGAGCGTTTCGAACATATACATTTAGATATTGTTGGCCCGCTTAATACATCGAACGGGTATACTTACATTCTAACAATAGTCGACCGATTTACGCGCTGGCCAGAGGCTTATCCGTTAAAGGACATATTAGCAGCAACAATTGCTGTAACATTTTTCCGCGAATACGTATGTCGATTTGGCGTACCACTTAAAATAACCACGGATCAAGGCACACAGTTTGAGTCCAAACTTTTCGCTGAGTTAACCAAACTACTTGGCACAAACAGGATTCATACCACAGCTTACCATCCGCAAGCCAATGGCATGGTGGAGCGTTTTCACCGTCAGCTAAAAGAGGCATGAAAAAGTCGTGATCGTTCTACATGGAGCGAAGAGTTGCCAATAGTCCTGCTCGGGATTCGGGCGGCCTATAAAACAGATTTAGAATGCTCACCAGCAGAATTAGTCTACGGCCAAGCCTTGAAACTCCCAGCTGAATATTTCGTACCAAGCAATACAACAACATACAATGGACCAAGCGGCCTGGTCACAAGGCTTCGCGACTATATGGAAAATCTCAGACCAACCCAGCCTCGCCAATCAGAAGCGCAGGTTTATATACCAAAAGGTCTGGACAATTGCCAGCAGGTTTTCGTAAGAAACAACGGAGGAAAAGGTTCTTTGAAACAACCATACATTGGACCTTTCCCAGTAATCCGAAGATTACGGAAGTTTTTCGTCGTTAATATTAAAGGTAAAAACAGAACAATCTCTATTGACCGCCTAAAACCAGCATTCATCTTGGACGCCATTAATAAAAATAAGAAACGAGTTCACTTTCTCAGCTACAGGCAGAATCGTATTTAGGACCAACGATTACCACACCTTCGGCTGGAAAGGGAGGGGGTGATGTAGTGCATACTTTGCGGGAGCAAATATTTACCCACTGACATCTTACTTAAATCAAAACGAAATAAAGATGTGTCGCCTGTATAAACTTAGCAATCTCGACTTCCAGCTGGAAGCACATAATTAAAGTAACGAGCATCTCTCTCGCTCGAACAGTTAGTCGTTCACAGTCAGTCGCAGTCGTCGCTTGCCCCAAGCGTTTAACTAGAGGAAACAGTTTCTTGAATTTGTAGATTAGTTTTAGAAGTATTTTATTTGTCGTGTAATATCACAGTGAATTTCTTATGGAATAAAATATGTAGTTTATAGTTCTCAAGTAAACCAAGGAAATTTCATTTGAACCACCTCCATACACCGACAAATGGAATGGTCTCGTCACTAGATCAAATATTGGGCAAGAATGTGCAGACTGTAAACATTTCTGTCATATGTCCTGTATGAAAATATCCAACCAAAAAAAAAAAAGTGTTGGTAAAGGTACTGTGGCCTACCGATGTGCAAACCTGTTGTCTAGAGAAGTCAACATCCAAGTCGAAACCATCTACTCATATCTCCGATTCCGGTAATGATAACAGCTCCACGTCTTTAAAAAGTATTATTTCGAAAAAGTCACTAGATATTGAGTCAATCAAACGTAGACAAGCTGAATTCAACAAATAAATGGACCGATAATCATGAGAGTCGTATTAAACTACTCGAAAGGGAGAGGGCCGTAGTTCAACATGAGCTATCAATCACCACAAATCGCATTGAAGTCCTGGAAAATAATGCTCTTAGTCATTTGCTTGAATTCCGCAATATTCCCTCCGATGAATCGGAAAATTTATTCAATATAGTACAAAAAATTCATCATGCAATTGAAATACCTCTGACTGAAGGAGACATCATCAAAGCTTATAGATCCAGGATAAATAGAAATAATAACGCTAATAGACCTATAGTTGTCAAATACAGTTCGGAATTTGTCAGAGATCGAGTAATTAGTGCCTATAAGATAAAAAAATTTATTAATGCCATTAATCTAGGTTTCGCTATAGACTCTAAAATATTTATCAATGAATTCCTGTGAATATCTAATAGGCAGCTTTTTTTATAAAGCCAAATTGTTCAAGGTTGAAAGGAACTTTAAATACTTATGGCCAACAAGAAGGAAAATCTACTTAAAACCAAATGATACTAGTAAACGATTTCTGCTTAAAAATGAGGGAAGTCTTGACTTCAGTTTGAAGAAAAACTGTACATAATTCTAATAGTTTCCTCTCTTCTTTTTTCCACACTCTTTACTCTTTATTTCCTAATACATGTGTCACTTAAACTCTATTATCAGAATGCTAGAGGTCTAAAAACTAAGACAATTACGAACAATTACGACATTATATGTTTCACTGAAAACTTTTTGCAAGACTTCGTATTAAGTAGTGAGCTCTTCGATCATCGCTACCTGGTGTACAGAAAGGACAGAAACCTAAGTCTGACTACCCATAAGGATGGAGGAGGATGTCTCATAGCCATTAATAGATCGTTAATATCACATCACGCTTATGAAATGGAGTCTGAAAACGAGGATCTTTGGGTCGTCGTCAAGCGTGGCAATCTTCGGTTATACATATCTTGTATTTATATTCCTCCTTCTACTTCATTTGATATATACGATTAAATTTTTTCTAATATTAGCGACAAATGTTTGCAACTTCGTGAAATGTATAAAGTTATTGTTACTGGCGATTTTAACATACGTAATATAATTTGGACTTATAGTAATGAGGGGATGTGCGATACTTAATCATAATAATAGAACACTAGATTTAATCTGGTCCAATTTGCCCGAAAAAGATATTAGGGTATCTGCTTCTCTTGAAGTACTTTTTCCCGCACCGATCAACATCATCCACCTCTCAATGTTGATATCTCATTTAAACGACATAACTCATTACCAGTGAGCGCCCAAAATAAACTTTTCTTTCACAGGGCCGACTACTACACTGTTATCAATGAATATCTGGCTACAGTTGACTTCTCTTCTAAGTTTTCCACTGATGTAAATAAACCATTTAATAATATTTTTATTCTAGATAATTGTATTGCGACCTTGGTCCCATCATTTCCACCTAAAAACCAAAAATATCCAAATTGGTATAATCGCGAATTAATCCAAGCTTTAAAAGAAAAAGAAAAGTATCGGCGTAAATATAAACGCTGAAAAAACCCCAACATTTATGCGAGGCTTTCCCTATATTATCGTTTGTCCAAAAGACTAATCAAACCCAACTAACAAACTCTCCAGAGAACAACTCTTGTAAATCGCAAAAGTATCTCATAAGAATCTCTTAACACTCTTGTATATTCTCATAACTTATTTCTTGTAATAAGACGTAAATATATCTCATAGTACTATTATTATGAGAGATTAATGCTACTAGAACTTCTAAGCCTTTCACTCTTATACTAAGACCATCTTTGCGTACTCTTATTCTGAGTACCAGAAAACTTATTTTCTTATTGAGTCTTTTTTATGAAATGTTAACTCTCAAGAAAATGTCCTTATGATTATAAAGGTGTTATTGTGCTTATATGAAAGTTATTGTAAGAGTTCAAGTATAAGGCAACTCATAAAGATGCTTTTATGTGTGATAAAATATTAAAACACTTATAAGCACGCTGTTACTAGTACAAAAAGATAATTATTCTCATTAAAACACATAGATGTCACTTGGTGTTTATATGACAAAATGGATTGGAAGAAAGTTAAAAGGTGTGCTAATCCTCGAAGGAAAATAAGACAAATTTACCTTGAATTCAATACGCCCAGGAATGTTGAAATAAAAAAAAAACATTATTTGTGAATTTTAAAAGTTATCCCAATCTGCACAGTCTTCGGTAATTTTAATACCGAAAGGTAACTTTATTAGCTCTTTCATATGATGATGTACAGTAAAAATATGTATTTATCCCGAATACAACAGCAACAATTCTATACGAAGCATCTACGATGAATGTCAAGATGTTGCGGTAACTGTTGATATCATTATAATTGCGTCAGAAGTAAGTTTAATTTAAATTAACACGAAAAGTAATGAAATAATATTCGTATTCCCTTCGATCATTCTAAATGAAAGCCCAATGTCAAATAGGGTGTTAAATGCTCATAAAAAATGCTTCATATTCATTGTGAGAGCTATAATCTCATTGCAAGATTTAAAATATCTCATATGCAAATTTTAGTTCTCATAAGAAGAATTATGACGAGTTTAACTCTCATAAAAAGAATTGACGTTTCATACGCAGACTATGGTTCTCATAAATAGAATAACACTCTCATATGGCAAAAAAAAATTATGCAACTCTTGTAAGTAAAGCTAAACTTCATATAACAAGAATTTTATTCTGATAAGAAAACTAGGTCAAAAGCGGCCATATTTTCTTTTAAAATGGAGAATTTATAATAAAAGAGGTTTCCACAAATGTAGCCAATTCACGCAATTTAGTATCTATAAAATATAAAAAATTACGTCTTCAAGAAAATAAGTGTTTTTACATAAATTTGGACTTAATTATGGAACAGATAGAAGTTTTTATTCTTTTACATATTATAAAACGATTCATACAAAATTTTAGATTTTGATTAACTATGAGGCGCTTTGTTATTTTTCGAGGTAAAACCTCTATATTACCAATAACATTTCAATCCCCATAAAATCTTAGCTTATATATGCGAAAATCTAAAGTCCATAAATACATATTCGCATTAAATTCTAGTCCACTTTCATCTACATATATAATCGAAAATGTAATATACATTTGCTAATAAATTAACTCTCATCGAGTTTCTTTTTCTCTACAAAAATAAGATCGCCGAGAGGTATTCTCGATATGTACAACTCTCTTTTTAAGAGTACTGATAAGAAAAGTGTAGCTCTTATAATAAAATTATAATAATTATAATGACACCGTAAAAACTCTGATAAAAATTCAAAAAGTTTTCTTATGAAACTTACTTAACTCTTACATAACGGGCTAACGTATTTTAATAAGAGGAAAATAGGTCGCATAAATGCGCCATTTAATTCTGACAATACATTCATACAGCACTCGTAGTACTCTACAAGACTGAAATAATAAGGATACTCAAGTACGTATATGTTCTCATAAGACCCATGTAGACCTTTATGAGATCAAAATTGTTAGTTGGGAAGAGTGTTATAAGAAATATTTAGAAGAAGCCGACAGACCTTTAAAAAGCAACGTTAAAGCATTCTGGGCTTATACAAAAACGTTGAAATCGTCAAACGTCTTTCCTAGTGAAATATACTACGATAATACATACTTCAATACACCTAAAGATATTTGTGATAGTCTTGCTCGTTAATTCAAGACAGTATACTCTGATAACGCTAGTGATAAAGACTTGTCCACATCCACATTTGCCTTAACACCCCTCTCATCTCCTCTATCTTCCACCACTCCTATTTCTGCACTTCCAATCACTCCGCAAGATGTACAAGCAATTCTTCTAGGTTTAGATATAAGGAAGAAAGCAGGACTCGACGCTGTACCAAACATCTTCTTGAAGAATTGCTATGTAGCCTTACATAAGTACCCCAATAAGCGTATTGTTCAATATTCCATTACATCACAAAGTTTATCCATACACGCTAAAGAAATCTTTCGTTACTCCTATCCTTAAATGCGGTGATCCCAAATCCATGGAAAATTACAGATCTATATCCATCTCTAACAGTCTAGCTCTTGTGTTTGGAAAAATAATTTACGACCAACTTCTTTCCCAAACAATCTCCATTTTCTCTCAATAACATGGAACCTTCCGAGTAAGTCCACTGTCACGAACTTAGCGATGTATACTAAAAAAATTGCCATTGCACTTGATGAGGGGAATTCTATTCAAAAAATGTCTTGTTTAGGTTTTCATTGAAATTTAATAGGATTGTTTGCATCAAATCTCCGTGAACGGCTCCAGATAGTAGTTGTAAAGGGTTATCAGCCCACCCCTTTTGTGCAAACGTCTGGTGTCCCGCAAGGTACAATTCTTGGCGTGCTACTGAATTGAAAGACCTGGGTGTTATGTTGTACCAGAAACTATTATTTCAATCACACATCAACTGGATTACCTCCAAAGCTTTTAGATCACTTGGGTTCTCTTTCCGAGCCTCTAAATCTTTTAAATCTTTATTCTTATTTATTACCCTGTACAGTTCCTTAATAAGAAGTCATCTCGAATATGCGTGCACTATCTGCAATCCTTTTTATGGTGTGTATATACAACAGATGGAATCTGTGCAGACGAAATTTACTATAATTCTGCAATACAAAATGAATGGATGTTATCTAAAGGATTCATAAAATTCATAATGACTTGCTAAACGATGTTGAAATCCTCAATCTTACCCTCTACTCATTTAGAACTGTTATCAGAAAATAGATTGAGGCTCCCCTCTCTTCGCAATCAGAATAACTCATTATATAATTATAATATAATACCAAGAATCATTGTATATTTCCCCCTCCTGTCGATTCATCAAATTCCTTAAGCTTTCATTATTTAATTTTAATCTTTTTACCCTTAATTATTTCCTGTTATCTTGAAAATTTGATAGTAATTAATCTACTTTTCAATAGATGCTAATAGTAGCTTTACATTGAATTCTATAATACTGATCGCTATAGCATCTAGCTTTGTTAACTAAAATTTGTTATTGTTCGAAATCTTCTTCTGCAACTCTTATGCATATTATGAAGGATAAGGGAAGAAACATTTTTTTTCTTTTTTCTTCTCATTTTACTTTTGTAATTTCTAGATATAAAGATCCCGGTATCTTTTAATTGTGCACAGTCTGTAAGCTATCGCTGTAAATTTATGAATAAATAACTAAATAAATGCTGCATTGCATTTAATTTAATCCGGTGTTTGGTTTATCTTCAGTTTAACATACTAATACCAATACCGGTTTGGTGATGGAACGCATGTATTGTTGATCGTTTGTTTATTGAACGAGTCAGTACAGCGAGCTTGCATTAAGCTGGTTCTGAAAATCATATTAATTAATTTGAAGATTGAAAATTAAGTAGAAAGCATTACAAAATTATGTCTTAAAATTTTTTATATTAGTCTCAAACGAGGGAAGACTAAGAGCGTTTTCTTTTACATTTCATTTACATTTTTTATGAGGGACCCTTTAAACCGAATCATCCACCAAACACCCACCATATATAGGTATTTTCGCAAAGTCTACTTCAAACCCTCTTCTCAAACAACTCTTGTTCAAATTTTCAAGATATCTTTTAACATGCTTCATAAAAGCAAGCAAACCTAAAAACTTGTAAAACTCGTCTAGCGGTTGTTTGAAGTCACCATATCTCACCATAAATTCAGTTTGTGTGAACTTCAAGCTGTAAAGCTAATCCTGGCTACACCTATGTATGGATGTAGATACTTAAATCTCGTGTATCAAAATCTGTTCATGTACCTACATATGTATGTACATACCATTTTATTACAAGAAATTAATTACTCTAAAAGGGTTGCTGTTGCAAAATTCTACTTCGCATTATATGAAGAGAAAAGCTCAGCCGGCTAGGAACAAAAAGCCATTAGCAGTGAAGTATCCACAAATAAGATTGCAAAACAATCAACGGGATTGCAAATGCCTAGCAATATATACTGCGACATATGATGTACAGTCGCGTATCCAGACCTATGGCCTAGGGCGGGGTCACAAACTAAAACTATTCGAGGGGGAAAAAAAGTAGGAAGCAGTCAGCTTAAATTTTTTTTTAATAATATTTACGTTATATCAGAAAAATCCAGTTTTCGGTTTGATTTGGAAAACCTACCGATAATATTATCCACGCCAATGTCGAGCTCAGGATGGACCCATAACCAGATACGCCTTCTCGCGCAAAGATTGTAGAAAGAGATGCTGACGCAAGCGTTTCTGTCACGGGTGACGTAATTGCCTGAGAGTGAGTTTGCAGCTTGAGTCACATTTAAAGATATGGGAGTAGGAGTGTATGATATGTTACAGACTATACCTTCTGAGGGGAACTTAACTGATCTTGTTTTCTTCTGAAAAAAGTTATCAATGGTCTTATCAGTGTTCCGCTTTACACTATCGCTACTACTTATACCTCCATCGCTAACTAATATGGCAAGTTTCATACTTCTCCTACAAATTAAAAGTAAACGCGAAGTTAATTAAGCAATACTACTTGAATTAATATGAAAGTTCAAGCAAAAGCAATGCCAACTACCACAGAGGAAAGCGAATGGATTTTATTTTCATAGTTTTGCCGTAAAAATTCTGAAGAAAATTTGTAGAATGAATTTTAGCGGCACTCTGTTATATTTCCGATCCCTCGTGCTTCCTGGTAAGTCCAGGGAGAAGCGATCGGCGGGGGGAGGTGCAGGCGCTGATCGAAGAAAACACTCCGATGAGTAACTGTTCACTATTTCTCACTGTAAATCGTGTTTTCTTTTCATGTCATTATCGACATTTTTGCTCGAAACAGGAAAGGATCACAGCTTTGTCTGTTAAATACAAATTCAATACTTTCTTTTCGCTAAACACAATTTTTATTTTTTTCTTTAATATGATTTCCAATTTAGATTTTTTACAATTTTTTATTCTCAACTTAACACTCTTCTTACTTTTACATATTCCGCACTAGGCACTTTTATTTTTGTTTTGTCACTACTTGAGACGGCTTTCAAAAAATCGAACTTTACTCGGCGGATTTTAAAATTTTCAACTCCTTGAGGATCGGCGATATCGTAACCAAGTACTTATCTTAAGCTTCAAAAGCTTTTTTACTCTTTTTATTACTTTCCCACGACGTGAAAAATCGTACGTGGAAAAGTACAAAAAGTTTAGACGCAATGCATATGCATGAAATCTGATATGCTGTTTGTCTTGTACAAATAATATTTTAGGCGATGAGAATAATGGTTTGTATGCATGTACACAAAATCAGGTTTAATGAATTAGGAATTGTATGTATATACATGCAAATAATTTTGACGGAGTACAGGTAATATATGTATGTACCTTGTACGGCATGTAGGTAAGTCTACATGCCGTTTGAACTGAATATAATGACTGATAACAAAATGCTATTTATGCTAAATTGCATTTCGTTTCAGCAGGGAAATGCATTTAAAATGTTCAATGAAATTTTTGAAACCAAATAATTTTTAGATTTCAGGGTCATCCAGCAATACGCCCTATACATTGCATAGGGAAATGTATTGGTGTATTGGTTTTATGGATGTGGTTCGGGGTCAATGGGCACCTGGGTCACAACATCCCTTCCCTCTGGGAAAAAGAAAGTTTTATTCTGCTCAGAAGAAAACATTCCTTTCTTTAATAGTAGTAGAATTTTGTACGCGATTGTAAATAGTACTTATAAAGGTAACTAGAAATGTAAACCTATTTACATGCGAAATTATAATAACCTTATAATATGTAGGTAGAGCATACAATATTTTGCTGTGGTTTTATTGTTTTTTAAAAAAAAATTTATTTTGATATAACTATATTCAATAGGAATGGTATTAGGATTTTCTCATTATATGTTACATTTATTCCTTCAAAGCTAGTTAAAAGGTAATGAATACTACTAAGTTTATAAATTTACATATGATTGGTATAGACCTATTTACAGTTATTCCATTTCTTTATTATTTATATCAATCTTTATTAACTACTTCATTATGTCTCGTAATTTTTATTTATTATATAACTAATTCGTAAAAGATTTATATATTTTTATTTTGTTAAAAGGTAGAATAAAAGTTTAAAATCTATGTGCAAAAAAAAAAGGCTGGTTATATATACAAATGACATTTTCATAACTCTTCTAGTCTTTTTACTTATTTAGTAATAGCAATAATAATTTGTAGTATATTGACAAAAAAATATTTTCTTTCATGGGATATCGATCTGTAGTATAAAGTAGCTACAACATTGGTTTTTTTTCTTTTTATTTATTTTTTATTTATTATTGTTTCTTGTAAACTAATATGTATAAAAGAAAATGTATAATATTAACGATATATTTGTTTGGAAATTGTTTAAAAATTTTTCTACATTTATCATATATTAATTTATATTTATTGGATCATTTCTAGCAGAATCAAATAACTTTAATCCTTATTATAAAAATCACTTCCACAAAAAAAAATTTTTTTATTATTTTTCCTTTTAACTTCAGTTACACTTATAAAATAATTTTCTGTTATTATTTATTCTAATTTTCGTTTATTTATTAGTTTCTGTCAGAAACGAAAAATATTTATTTTTATTAAGTAAAACAAAAAAAGGAATGATTTGGCACTTTCATTTTTATTTATATGGTATATATAACCATCTTTTTTTCTCTTGAGTAATTTAAATACCTACTTCACAATTTCATTTTTTTCTTTGAAAAAAAAAGCATGAAAATTTTCAAACATAGCCGTTTCTAGGATTTATTTTGTTTTTTGTGTGGTGATTGGGATGGGTTTTTTTTTGTGGTGGGTGGTAATGTCGGATTAGAGTAGGTTATTGTTTGTTTTGTATCAGTTTGTTAATCCCTGTATTTTATATAAAAAAGTCCTTGTGCTCGAAATCATTGGGCTTATGTCCATTGGCAGCGAGATATATGATAATATGTAGTACATATATTTAAATATATCAAAATTAATTGAAGAAACTCTCTGCAGTTTTTCTTCTGGGGCCTGGAGTTATATTGAAGTTCGACATTATTGGTGCCGCGGTAGGCAAATTTTCTAGTTGATGTTGAGGAGATATTTCGTTTGATTGGCGATCTTTTGGTCTGTATTTCATGTACAGATAGATAATTAGAATAGCTATATTAATGCTAATGTTGAATATGATAGCGCATAGTGGTGGACATGATGTTTGTTTATTGGGTCAGAGGAATTGATTGCTGTTCTTCTTGATGGTCGATGTGTTAGGTCCTGCAAAGAAAACCGAAAAGAAACTCGAAAGCCCTACAAGTATTGGTAAAAACATAAGTTCCTTAAGTCCTCCCAGCTGTAAGAGAATAATGGAAAGGAGAGCGGGTGTGGCTAAATAAGAAATAAGAAGTGCTAATAGAAGGAAATATATTTGAAATAAAAGAAGAGAATCAATAGAGCTTAGATAATAACAATAATGAAACTTATAGCTATAGATTAATTCTAAACTTAGATTCTAAAATGTAAACAAACCTGAAATAATGACAAAATTAGTATGATTACATATCAAATTACCTTTAAGTCCCTTGATGTATCAAGAATTTTTTTTATTGTTTCCGTCTTCTCTATTTGTAGCTCCCACGAAGTCTGTACCAAGGTCAGCTGTTGGATCCCCGAACGCCCTGTAAGTAGCCTGGAGCCTGGGAATAGAAAGACAAGGATTATTATCAGCTGAACAGTTGAGAAGTGAAGCCTGGGAAAAGAAGCAATGCAACGTTAAAATATAGTTATAGTATATTAGTATATATATAATCTGAATTATAGACTAGTATTTAAGTAAACAAAATAGAAAGGTAGGGAAAACCGGACATATTATCTACAAAAGATCGTCAATACACACATGTTGCAGGTAGAGAATACTTCTTTGCTAATTAGATAAGTATGCCAGCTTGAACTTGGCTCGTAAATCCAACCTCAAATTTCACATAGTAAATAATCAAGAAAATTCCATATATTTCTGAGGTAAACCGACACCAATGCACAAAATGACAAATTCGCTGCGATTTAACAAGGCAAGAAGTCCCCTAAAGGAGGCAGAGGCGCGTAATGTCAAGAGAACAGAAAGAAAGCTGAACGGATACCTTTGAACGTAATTTTTCAACAGATGTAAACAAATTCTGAGAAAAATATTCGGAATCCTCCGAGAAAATCGCGGAAAAATACATGAAAATCGCAAAAGAAGTAGGCGGTCAAACGTCAAAATTCAAACAATAAAAACACGGAAACTGAACAATCCTCGCAAAACTTGGAGCGCACAAAATTAATTCCAGTGCTTTAAAGATGAGTTTAACACCAAAAATAAACTCGAAAAGCAAAACTAAACATTTGATTGAAATTTTGAATATTGGCCAATCAACAATTTATAGTACCACAAATACGGGGAACCAGTCGCCATTACACACAGAAAAGATATTTAATATAGATTAGGTAGATATAGGTCGTCAATAACTACACGAAAATAAGACAAAAAGATGAATAATTGCAGTTTCCACCTGCTGAAATAAACACTTGGCACTATATTACGCGAGTAAAATTCAGTATTATATTTAATGAAAACCAGTTTGCTATAATCGACTGGAATTGTATATAAACCCCGGAAAATTATAGCAAAAGTTACTTATCTCCTTGACTTCAGAACGGCGAAGCTCTGCGCAAATTTTCATAAAAAAAAAAATCTGTCAAAGTAATCACAAGCGACAGGGTTTTTGCTCACGGTGACACTTTGCGCGTATTTTCTTTTAAAAATTTCACCAAATCAAATACGCTGAAGAACGAGTCAGATTTCACCTTTAAAATTACACCAAGAAGGATCTCCTGCCGAGCTGACGGGAACTACAATTACCCGGCTCGTGGTAGTACCAAATTTAATCATAAGTATACAAGGTAGAAAAACTGCACGCAGAAGCAAAACAATAAAGTGGTTCACCAGTCCACGAGCACCTGGCGCTGGAGTAAGGGACAGCAGTAGAGCAGCACTTCGTTGGAGTTTTCCCGAGGACAGGTTACATCTGCAAGAAAGTTAGGTTTTGCTTTGAGTGCAGTGGAAATTGCAGTATATATATATTGTGTTCAATAATATTTTTTTTTATGCTTCCAATACGTATCGCTCGTAATTGTTTACTACCAGTTTTTTAGTATATATTATTTATATATCGTTGCACAAATTTGACGCGCTCCGTGTGGGCGACAACTAAGCTCCTGCTTGGACGAGGTTCGGTGCCTAGTACGTTGAGGGGCATTCGTGTTTAGTCGAGTTTCCTGGTGACATGTATAAGTACGGGTTGTTATTATATTTACGAGTTATTAAAATTATTTTAAAGATTGTAAAAGGTACTTATTGTGATACGTATTGAGGCATTATCACACCCTATTACGACTTTTGCGATGTTACGTATAGGAACATATTGGCATTGTTATCACAACTACTTCCAGTTTGGAGAAAGAAGTTGTCGATGTTTACACATGATGGTAAAAAATTCTCAAGTTTTGCTAAAGTTCATTCGGCGATGCGTATAGGTACATATTGTTGTCAGTATTTAAATTATCAAACAAATTAATATGAATATTTGCTAGTTTTGCGAAAGATATGTGCATATATGTAGGTATATATTGCTGTCAATATTAAAATTATTATACAAATCTTTTTTTTTTATATTCTCAAGTTTTGCGAAAGAGACCATACGTTGTTATTATTGACATGCTATTATTATGATTAATTTCAAGTTTGCGGAAACCGCTTAAGGTATGAACATTATATTACCTCTAACTAAGTTTTGGGGAAAGATACAAACCTAACGTAGAAACTCTGGTTTGATTCAGTGGTAGGTTTTCATAGCAAGTGCCTATATCAACAATGGGTGCTTCCTTTAACGCGTAGTAATTATTTTATTGTACATAAGTGTTTAAAGGGACGGATTGGCGGCCGCACTTCTATTTAGGACATTGATCAGTGGTGTCGTTTATTCTCGTCCCGTAGCCAGAGTAAGTGTCTTTACTTCAGCGTGTGTGTGCATTGACGAGTCGTTTACGCGCGTCAGTTTCTTCTTTGTATTAATTACGTTACCTTGTTGAATTTCAAATCACTTATTTTCAATTAATTGATTACCAATGTTCCACCAAAAGTTAGAAGATAAGTACCAAATATAACTTCAAATTATAAACGGTTCGGAATCAACCAATATTTCTTTTTTTTTTCCTTTTACTCAGGGTTTCGTAATTTAGATCCCTTCAGGAAAATTACGTGGCGCCCAAAATTTTTGACACCTAAATCCATTTCTCTAAACTTTAGCCAGGAGGAGCCTTTGAGTAACCCACGCCCGACTCCACTGAGCAAGCTGCAGACTTGTTGCGCCTTCCTTTCATTAGTTCAGCAAATCAGTTGATGAAGGAGGGGTAACAGATGGATTGTATTAGTTGCTCTAGGTCCATGTTGTTTGTAATTTAATGGGATCTGCTCCTATGTGCGTTTCCGTAGAGGGAAACGTCATATTTGCGATTATGTTTGAAATGTTTGTGGTTGGTATGAAATGCGGAATTAAATCTCGATATTTTTACGTTATGCCCATGGAAGATGAATTCTTTGCTGCGGACATAACAACTTGGCTAGATGTAATGTTCCTGTTTCTTGCAGGGTTTGTGTATTAATAGAATCTTCGCAAACGATATCTATATGGAAAGGTTTTTTAAGGGAGAAAAGCCATGCATTTTGCTGCGATAATTGTGTCATATAGTTCTGTTTTAAAGTCAAAATTTTACATTTTGATGTAATAGGTTCCTTTTTTATTAAATTGATTTCACATTGATTTCTCTATTGTTTGTATTTAAGATGGGTGATGAAATTTTACAATAAAAAGTGTGTATGGTCAAACGTTGCGCAATTGTGGTTTTCCTGTAGTGTTAATTCGATGTAGTGATCACGATTGTAATCAATTAATATATATTCCTTTAATGGTTCAATATTTAGGGAATATGCATCCTAATTTTCAGAACGACAGCAAGGTGGAGCGATAGTATTCAAGCGTGAGTATAATGGTTCTTCATCTACTCACAGTGGAATAGACATAGCTCCAGATGGGACTCTCTTCAAAGGTGTAGTCGTATAAGCCTTGTATGATTGATGATGGTTCTTGAAGGCTTACGTTTGTTGCAATTGTAGTTTTATTGCTGTATTGGTTTGCGTAGTTGTATCTTATAATCGGTCGATGGATGATACCTGAAAGTAACAGCCAAGCTGTGACAGCTGGCGTAATGCTGAAAAGCTAATATGCAAGTGCGAGTTATTGAGCAAGAAGCGTGTTGTAAACTGGTCCTTAGTTTACCCAATGGCAACAAAAGAGTTACAGTGGAACCGCTTAGAGCAAGCTGATTTAGTACCAGCAGCACTGTTGGAAAATAGTCGAAGAGCGAACGAGGCGATCTTGTTCATTCGACCTTGACACGACTTAGAAGTCAGTTGAGTTCGTAACGGAGGTGTGCCAATTGCATGGAGGTTGACAACACCTTCTCACCGCACTTTCAGTGTTGGCTGATCTTCCTCTTGATGTATATTTTTGTGGATTTAGCTATTCTGAAAATTAATATCCGGGGGAACAACATTTAGAAACGATGTTCCTCTTTTATTTGTTTATTTATTTTTAGTTTATTTTATTGTCTTCCAGCCAGTTGTCTTTCCTTTATATAATTTTATTAGTTTTAAAGTAAAAACGTTGAAGTTTTGTTGAGATGACATGTTCGTCTTTTGGTAAAAAATCCAAAACTATCTCAAGGTATTTTAAATCGTATTTATTCAAAGCGTATACAGCAGAATTTGCAAATGTGCAGTTCGGAATGAACCGTCGCCACAAAATATATATGAATGAACCGTTTAGGATTGTCGGTAACGGCACTGCTTGAAAATTTGGTAGGGTTCTTTAAAAGGAAGTGGGAT
>CAWVNZ010001558.1:0-68979 GCA_963930735.1 Dioctria linearis | reverse complement strand
CACCTATGCGGCCCTCGCATGGTGGCCAAAAACTAATGAAAAGAAGGCTGAGGCTCTACTTCAAAAAACACAACGGCTTGCCTGTCTAGGAATAACTGGTGCCATGAGGACCTGTCCTACAGCAGCCATGGAAGCCTTACTAAACCTTCCACCCCTACATCTGCAGGTGAAAAAGGAAGCAATCTCCAATGCTATTAGACTGCAAAAGGAGAAACAGTTAAAACCAGGGAATCTGATTGGTCATTTAAGTATCTTAAAACAGATACGCTTTGAGCAAATGACGACAATATCTGATATAATCACACCCAAGGTGGATTTTGTAAGACCATTTGATGTGGTTTTAGGAAACCGACAGCAATGGCGTTCCACTAAACCGTCCTTTCAACAAGGATCGATGGTGTGGTATACAGACGGTTCAAAAATGAACAGTGGAGTCGGACTGGGCGTATACGGCCCCAGATGCCATATATCAAAGGCCCTGGGCTCTACCCCTACCGTATTCTAGGCCGAGGTATTGGCCATAGAAGAATGCGCCAATACCTGCATTAAAAGAGCCATAAATGGCTCAACTATTAATATTCTCTCGGACAGTCAAGCTGCCCACAAGGCCTTAAAGTCCTACACCATCAAGTCAGGGATAGTCTGGGAGTGTCTACAAACCCTAAAAAATTTATCAAGAGGAAACAAAGTTATCCTCATGTGGGTACCGGGACACGAGGGCCATAAAGGCAACGAAATTGCTGATGGCCTAGCCAAAAGAGGAGCTGAAACTCCCTTTGTCGGACCGGAGACATTCTGTGGCACCTCAAAGTGCTACCTCAAAGCTGCCCTAAATAACTGGGAGAACAAACAAAAATCCCTATACTGGGAAAGGCTACAAGGACTTCGTCAGGCAAAAAAGTTTATCGACACCTCTGGAGGAAAAACAAAAGAACTATTACTCCTCAAGAAAACAGAGCTCAAAATAATTACAGAACTCTTCTCAGGCCATTGCCCCTTGAGGTATCACCTTAACAAGATGGGCTTGGCTGAGACTTCATCCTGCCGCTTTTGCCAGGATGCTCATGAAACCTCGGAGCACCTGCTCTGCAACTGCGAAGCATTGACCAGGCGGAGACTACTCCATCTCGAACATGCTTTTCCTACACCTAACTACGTACGGAACCTCAATCCCAGAAGGATCCTAGACTTTATTAACAGTCTGAACCTAGAAAGGGAATAAATTCAACGGGGACTCACAATAGATCTTTTAGGTCGCGGTGATTGCGAGGCTGACGCCTACACACCCCTCTACGAATCTAATCTAATCTAAGGCCCACTGAAGTAAAACGTGGGCCTTATTACCCTACCTAACCTAAATTCTCAATAAAACTAATGGTCCTATATAGCGTTATAATTTTGACATTATTTTTGTTCCATAGAATGAAGACTGTTGAGATTTACTCTGTTGTACGTTAAGAAATTATAGCTTAAAGCTGTTCGGGGCCTTATTATCCCCCTGGAGGGTAAAAAGGCCCATTTTTATTTGAAATTATTAAAAATAATCGAATTTTGTTGATTTTCTTAGTTTGAGCAAGTTTAAAGCGAATCACTCCTCTGATGAAGACTTTAAAAAAGTTAATTTTTGGTTTAAACCCTTTTATACTGTGGAACTTTAAGAAGGCCCCTGGAAAAGGTTTTATAAAACAGATTTTTTTTTTCAAATACCCACTTCTGTTATAGTTTTTTTTATTTTTGTAGTTGTGCAAATAAATAAACTTCACGGAAAACTTGTTTTTGTTGTTGTACATCACCAAATACTTGATTTATTCCATGCTCGAAATAGGTGGGCCTTATTTGCCGCAGGTACCTTAATCGGTTGCTCCGTTCTCGAGATACGATTTTTTGAAAACGACACTTCATGGTAAAATCACAAAATTTCTAACCGACCTAGCGGAGGGGTAGAGATTGGTAGGAGAAAACAAAAAAAAATATGGATGACCTATTTCGGAATTCCTTACAAACTGTGACAGTTTCATCCAAATCGAAGATTTTCGGGTTCCAAGGTGATCGGTTTGGTTTGTAAAGATACCAAGATTCCAAGAGATTCCGCCAACGCAAATGTGCGATGCAAATGCGGCAACGCAAGTGCGTTAACGTTTAACGTTGTTCCGTGTGATTTTCAAGGAAATAATATTGCGTGACACTCTTTAAACGTATTTTAGTAGTAGGAAAGGTTCTTTACTGTGACAAAATAAATATGTAAACAGGTTTTGAATTAGTTAATTAAATAATAATAATAATAATAATTCAAAAATATAATATGTTATGAAAAATTCTTAGACTTACGTTTTTTATTTCATTTTTGTAATAATTTCCTAAATGTTGTGGCTTTAATGAAAAGATTTTTGCTTTTATATTTTAAAAGGGAGGATCCGATTTTATTAAATCAATGAGTTCTTCATCCTCATCATTTCTAAAACTCACTCTTTTTGCCATAACTCCGTGATGTGAAGTGCAAACGCCGACTGAAAACGCCGACGCTAATGCGTCGGCAGGGCCGGATTTAGAAGTGTGGAGGCCCTGGGGCAACAAAGGAGTGGAGACCCCTAATTATTTTTAAAATAGGTTACACATTTTTTTAAATTGTTGAAATAATTTATTGAACGAAAAAATAATAAAAAGACAAAATAAAATAAACTAGAAAAGACGAAAACGGGGAAAAACGGAGAAATCGGGGGAAAATGGAGAATTAGGTGAAAAACGGGTATAAAGTATACGCAAGCATAAACAGGCATTCAGTGTTCGATTCCTCGTCGCGATTATTTTTTTCTCATTATAGAATGATGAATAAAAATAAATAATAATATCCAATTAATTGATATTCTTTAATTATTAAAGAAATCATTATTTCCTTATCATTTCTTTTATGCAATAAAAGGTATGTGAATAAATGATTCAATTCAATTGTTTCAAAAGATAATTATTTGCGTATTTATAACTACTTATAAAATACATTCGTATTGGTGTCATCAATATCATCAGAACCGAAATAAGGGTAACCTCCGAAAATATTTATAATAATGTAATATTATTAAAAATATTTTTCGAGGTTTGTGGATGAAAATGGATGTATTTCGTCTGTGTAGTTAGATAGTTCTATTGCGGGTTGTGGAGGCCCCTGGAGTATACACATGTAATACATGTAATAATAATATCTAAAAATAATCATGCAAAAAGAAAAGCGCATCTCGCTAATAAAAGATAATTAATCACCTTGTAACATTATATGCACGTATATACAAACGTACATACATAACATGAATAATAATAATGCACAATGCTTAATGGCATGATATGAGCACATCATTGTACGCACATACATTATTGTGCAAGCGCCATATCATGCTAGTAAACAAGTATATCTCATATTGCAAAACAAAAATTAACAGAAATACAATTTACTTCCAATTTATCAAAAGAAATTACAATCTTAAGAATCAGCAATTTGATACCATTTACAAGTAAGTCAAGTAGGTGACAAAAATGTGTGTCGTAACAATTGATGTGAATTATTATTGTAAAAGGTCATTCAATAAGTAAGAAAGCACTGAATTTGCTTATTGGACAATTCATTTCTGAAATTGCCATTTCTTGCTTATGGAATGATTTTCCATAAGAACCTATGTAAACCAATTATATAAAAGACGAAGAAAAGAATAAAGAACTCAGACTTGATTATCACTGCATTGGAGTATATTCATTTCTCACAATTCGGCTTATAAGCCTATTGATGATAAAGCGGCAATCTTCAGCCTGATCAACCGACCTAAGCAAAGGCAATAAAGCGGCATATAGCCTTGCCTTGCTTACCTTTAAAGCTTAAAGACTATAAAGCGGCAAATTAAGCCTAGACTTGAGGTTGAACATACAATTGAGAAACAATAAAAATCGTTACCACGAAGACTGAGATTGATGAGTAAAATATTACATAGCGATCGTTAATAAAATACAAAATAAAAATATTACACCCCTCTCCTGTGGAGGCCCCGGGCTAGAGCCCCGGTTGCGCTCCCCTAAATCCGGCCATGTGCGTCGGAATCAAATAGTTTTTATTCCCATACATTGGCGTCTGTAGAGGCGAGCGCAAGTTCGTCGCGCGACAAAATCTCTTGGAAACCGCGGCTTAATGGTTCCATTTATATACTAAGAGCCCTTTTTTTAGTCCCTATTGACTGGACTATTAGGTCTTATGAGAAAGTGAAATTTTCTACACCAATTTCGACAAAAAAATCGTAAAATATTTCCCGAGTATATATGGGGTAAGGTAATTTTAGCATTGTTCATATCGTTCTATCAAGATAATATTCAAAAGATGAAAAACTTCTTCTTCTTCTTCTAACAAAAATGCACCTCAACCTCATTTACTTAGACCTAACTTGAACTTTGTATAAGAAACATGTTCGTCAGAGTGAAAGTATATGTTACAATATGAACTATGAACTACTTAATTTAGGGCGTAAGTAGGTACAAACTTAAACCAACTTTCAAAACGGCATCACATCCAATTCGTTTGAATTTATGACTGAGCTAGAAAAAAAAAAAAAGGAAGAGAAAAATCACAAAATATACATCAAAACGGCAAAGATATTGACCTCGACAATTGACCTCCCTAACCAGTCAAGCTTCGTCGTCCCGAGTGAAAATTTTAACCTTTCTGTGGCGCCAAGCAGTCCTTTCGGGTCTGCTAAAAAAAAAAAGAAATGGCGGGGGAATGTCTGCCAATTCTTATGGGATTCGACGATGGCGAATTGTAATGTTGCCCCCAAGCACCAGGTGATAACCAAGTTTGCACAGAATGAGATCAAACCCAGTTCGACTTCCCTGCTGCAAATTAGTAACAAGTGGCTGCCATGAATTATGGTAATTAAATTTTTCTTATTGATTAGGTGCTTACTCGGAAACTCTGAGAATATGTATGATGGTGTGTACATATGTACCTACATGTGTATGTATATATGTATATACATATAGCTTTTGGTTTTGGACGAACGAACAGTAGCAAAAAATTTACACCATCTGTGAATTTTGATAGCGTTCAACGATAAGATGGGAATGGGGGAATGGGGAATGGATGGGTGGGCACAGCAGGTCTTCTGAACGTGGCTGCAAGTTTGGAGCTGTATGAAACATTCATGTCCTTTCCTTGCATATTGATGAATATAAATTGTTTTACTCACATGAAAAAAGATCATGTGGCTCCAGCTGCGGAGGCTGCGGAGTGGTACCCTTCCTGTTTTACATTGGATGAGAGAGGATGCGCATATACATGGGGAAACTCGGAACTATTCGGAAAGCTTAGTATTTTATTGATTTTTATTAAGCTCCTTTTTGGTGGAAAGCTAAGTTAAGTGTCATAGAAAGACTTATCTCGATGGCATCATTTAGTTTCAGTCGACAAGTTCGTATGCAAGAATGTCCAAATGAGGTCCAATAGTTTATAAAGAGATGAGTTCATAACTCGCGAAATGGAAGCACGTACATCCATATAAGTTTATGTAAAAGACTCTTCTGTTGACAAGAGCTGCCGCAGGGCTGTGCAATGTTTAAATAATAATATGCGATTTAAAGTTGCAAAGGAATGATTATGTGTCCATGCCTCTATTTTTTCGACAGATCCAGGACTCCGATTCATACAACAAACAAACACCAATATGGTTAACTCATTCATCCCGAGGGGAAATTTATGAAAATGTTCATTACGGCTGTATGGAGACTTAATAAAGATAACATGTTCCAGGCGTTTAATCTCATGCTATGTGATACGAACGAGTAGCATCAAACATCCGCACATTTTGCTTATCCCATGGGAATGAAATGTATGACCGAATTTAAGGACGACATATTTACTCAAATGATATGCACATACGTCCGCATGGAGATTTATCTCCATTTTATGTATGTTGACTTTGCTACCTTCCGGTAAATGTCATACTGTAAGACATGCTACCATACATACATGTACACGAATCATATAGTTATGGTGGTAAAATCTACCTTTGATTTAAACTATATTTCGTCGAAAATTATAAAACGCAATTTATTTTAAAAAGGTTGACAGAAATGAGTGAGAAATAGGTGAAAACTTTTCACATTACGAAGTATCTTAAAAAAGAGGGGAGAAAAAAAAACTTAGATAACACCTTGCTTTTTACGAGTTCAGGAAGATAAATTGGCAAGAACATGTTAAAGTTTTTTCAATAAATTATTTTTAATTAAATCTACGCACAGACATGATGTACTTTCAGAAAGGCTTTGATGTAAACCTTGTAACTGAATTTATTTCGTTAATTAAAATACTGTCCTTCGGGCACATTCATGTTGAAACAAAGTTTGGAGGTAACAAGACTGATAAAGTTTTCCATGATTTCGAACACGTATAAAAATTCAGGGCTGTCTTGCAGAGTATTAGTCCTTGGGAAATTGAGTTGATTATTTGTTTTTTTTTTGCTTTTTTTTTATCAATTATTAAAGTTAGTGAAATAGTTATTTTTATTTGAACAGGAATTAAAAAAGGCAAAACATAAGAAAAATTATTAGTTGAAGAAAAACAAAAATAGATGAATATTAGAAGAAGACTAAGAAACTAAGACTAAGACTACCGACCTTTTTGTGGAATAAAAGTAATTTATAGGAAACTGCGTAATCACAAGGAATTCCAGCATTTTACTAGGACAGTCATGATGGCTGCTGGCCCTTCTCAGCAAGAAGTTGGAAAAGTATTCCAAAGTCGACTGGACTGACATAATCATGGATTTTAAAGAGTTAATTGAAGTTTTAGTGATATCATTCACCTAGTGAACCAACTGAACGGACTAAAATAAAATTTGCCTTTTTGTAATACGATAACGAAAACAAAGGAATACCCACACAGCACAAGTGTATCCATGGTATGTTACTGGGAAATCTTGTTAGGATATATAAATTGTCCGTGCGAAATCCCGTCCGGTCCTAGTTAACAACTTAGGACATCCCTGAGAGTGACGAATGTTCGGGGTTGGGATGTTCCTGGTTAGATCCCGTGCCTTTCCCACAGGATTTCCTATGGTTGTACTTAGGCACAGTTAACGCATTCAATAATGGAAAATTCCTACTGCAATCATACCTGGAACGTCTTACGGATCTCCTAGTTTGTTGGCAGAATGTACGGGGGAATATCTGAGCATATTGTTTGATATTTTCTGGGAGTGTAAAAAATTCTTTTTATGGGTACGAATTTTTACAAAATAAATAAATAAATAATGGCAGGAAAGTATATGCCAGAGATGTATTCACTTCTATAAAACATAAATCAAATATTTTTAACACAAAAATTACTAAGAAATCATGTTCCGAAATGTACAATTATAACAAACTTTGCCGAACTAGAAGAAATTGGAGAAACGAATAGAATTCTAATATATAAGCTAATTTCAAAAGATATATTTTGTTGTTCTGTTTTTGTGCTCCAAAAACGATACACGGAAGCACACTAAGCAACAAATTAGTACTTTCACCAGAGAAGGACGTGGACCACGAGAATCAGATAATATACCGAAATAAATTCTGGAAGAAGGAAAAACTACTTTCCCGTGTTTGTACCAAAATTGTCCTGCACATCCCTTATGTATTTGTCTGTAAAATACTGAAAATGCTCCCATAGAGAGTAGTTGTGGGATATGCCAGGGAACAGCTTTCTAATAACTCCTAGAAATAAGGTCCTAAATACATACTGAATACTTTCTGTCTATCCCGGGAAAGTTTAGGTATCTGTGGAACAAGAATGGGATGTCCCTGGGTAGTTTTGGGCTGTATGGAACTCTAAAAAGTAGTTACCCTATTTGTACCATTTTCGAACTTATTTTTTTTTTTGTTTTGTTAAACGCCATATACAAAATTGCAGCTCTCTAGGTACACTCGCTCTCACGTTATCGGAAGGATGGACGGACGAGCATGTAAAAATCAAAATAACTTTAAATTTTATGCATGTGTGTCTAATCCATTTTGCTCTATCATCATTATTTCTAGATGTTAAAAACAGTATGACAATCTTAGTATAACCTTTAGATTTCATCTAGGGTATAAAAACATCTGGGTGCGAGGAAGAAACGCCTCACTCATCGACTTGCCATGATTATACTCACACGTATAAATTATGAAAATTAAATAGCTGAGAAACTTCGTTTTAACTGTAGAAAGTGATATAAATTATTATCAACAGTAATTTCATAATTGAACATATTACTAACTAATCTTGCATGTCCAGAACTTATTTCCAGCAAAACTGTTATAATTCTATTTAGTTTCAACTGGATTCTCTCAAATTAACTTTAAGATCAGTCGGACTAACGTTCTCCAGAGAAATATAGTATAACTGGGAGTGGAGATACTTTTCTTAAAGATCGGCCCACTTTGAAATAAGACAATCTGGGCTCATAATATTTTTTCAAGCAAAAGTAGGTATGAAAAGGATTGTAGTGCCTGAAAATTGATAGCGTCAAAGCAATTTTTTTTTCATATGGCCCTTATTATTATAAGATGTTATGCTTTTCCTTATAAATTCATATGTCCCGTACAAAAATGGCTAAACAAATCAAAAGTACCAATTCTTAGTTGTGACACTCTTGGTGAAAATGAATGACATATTCTAGTAGATTGAAAGTTAGAATTGTGACAGTATTGTCTGTAGTAGTTTGTTATGTGTATGAGTAGTGAATGAAAGTTGATAATGCGGTGTGATGAGTACTTCGAATACCTCAAAACACTTTCTTTGCTGAGGTCATGTACATTTTAGGGAATATTCTCTAAATTTTGGGGAATAGTCCCCACTTTTTAGGGAAAAAAACAAAACAACAATTTAAAATTCCCTATATTTTAGGGAATGTTCCCTACATTTTAGGGAATTACATGAAAAAATATGAAAATTCCCTACATTTTAGGGAGTAAGCCCTACCTACATTTTAGGGATAAAAACCTAATCTTAGTTTTCCAAGGTGGAGCTTTCCCTAATATTATCGATAAATGCCTAACCTGTGTGGCACAAATTGTTGCCACTCACTTCAGGGAATTATTTTTTATTGTGTGGGTAACCCTGAAAAGAGTCGTTTGTTTTTTAGTTTCTGTTTGGGAATTTTTCTTTTGTTAGAGGAGATTTATTATTTTTGACTACTCTATTTTTTGTGAATTTGGGTGCTAATTTGTACCTCTGTTATTTGTCTCAAATATGGTTTCGTTAGTTTCGAAGGCTCTTTGCGGTTGCTGTTTAGTTTATCGATAATTTTGCGTTTTTGCTCTAAACTACGTTAATAGATGATGTTGGCCAAACGTTCGTACTCTTTTGTGTGTTGGTTCAGAAAATCTAGTTCTGTCCTAAAGTTTTTATCGATAGAGAAGGGACAGGATTTGTTATAATGTCCTGATATTAACTCAAACGGTGTTAGCTTAATATTATTAGTGGAATGGATTGAGTTGTTATATGCTATAACGGCATCGTTCATCGTTTCTTCTATAGGTTTACTTTGATTTTGGCTATGGAAAATTCTAATGAGTTCTGTTAGAGTGGAATAGAACCTTTGTACTGGGGAGTTTCCGGTAGAATTCTTTCCAGACGTTAGGTGGTGTTCGATATGATATAAACTTAGAAAATCTTTGAATGTTGAGGACAGGAATTCTAACCCGTTATCAGTAACTATCTCGCTTGGAATACCATGGTGGGAGAAAAAAATGCTTTAATGATTTTACTATGATGACGCTAGTCCTTGCTGATAACAGATATATACTCGCGAATTTACTGAATTTGTCTAGTATTATAAGGAAAGGAACAAATGTCCAAATGTAAGATCGCTAACGGTTTAGTAGGGGTTTCTGAGATTTTGAATTTGAGTGGTTGTTTATTTACGTTCATATTTATGCGCTAGGCAGATTTCACAGTTGTTGATAATGCGAGTTATGCGTTCCTTCATTTTGCGGAAGTACTGAGCTCGTTTCAGGTGTTCGAAAGTTTCTGTGATTCCCCTATATGGTTAGATGTTTTGTGATATTCTCTGATGAGTTTATCCTATTCGTCGGGTACAGTAACATCTTGTACCTTGATTGTGCAACGGATAAGATTGAGGCGTCCATTGCTAAAAAATTTAGATTAAGTCTCTTGGACTGATCTGAAGGTTGTACCCTCAGTTAGAATAGCCGTTAGTTTTCTGGGGTGTGTGTAATTTTTAGGATGTTTACTAGAATGTCTTCTTAGTCTATGTATATTACCTTGTCCAATAGTATGTTGGCGTTTGGTTTTGAATAGTAAATTCAATGGGAGGTTGCTGGTTTTTTTTCGAGTATTAATTGGTTGGTAAATTCATTTAAGTGGCGTTCCGAGATGGGTATCCCATCGTCTAGGTTTTCTCGAGCGAAGTGAATTATCGAGGTTGAGTCTGCATTATTGCTATTGGCGGTGATATCAGATGTGTCAATCTCGACTCTAGATAGTGCAGCCGCATTAGTATTTTGTCTAACCATTTCATAATCAACAACCTCCATCACACCAGTCTGGAATGTGGTTCCTTCAGTGAAAATAACCGCGTAAGGGGTTTCTGGTCTGTAATTATCTTGAATTTTCTGCCGAAGAGGTATGGCCGAAAATATTTGGTTGCCCATACTTTTGCTAACAGATCCATTTCGATGGTGTTGTAGTTTTGCTCAGAAACTGTCAGGGTTCTGCTAGCATAGAATACGGGTTTATCGGACCCAACTGGTCCTTGAGACAACACGGTTCCTATTGTCACGTTGCTGGTATCCGTCGTTAGGTTAAATGTCCTGGAGAATCCTGGGTATTGAAATATGGGGTCATTGCAAAGGATCGTTTTGCATGTCTCAAAACATGCGATAAATCTCGAATCGGCTTTTACTTCCTTCCCTTTTCGTAGACACTCGGAAAGGGGTTTAGTCAACTTTGCAAAATCCTTTAGTAATTTTCTATAGTATCCTAGTAATCCTAGGAATAATTTGATTGCCTTTTGTGTTCTTGGGAGTGGAAATTTCTGAACAGTCTTGATCTTTTTTGGGTTAGGTTTAACCCCTTGTGAAGTGACAAAATGACCCAAGAAGGCTACTTTTTTATGGAGGAACTCGCATTTGTCCAGTTGGACTTTAAGGTTAGCTTCCCTTAGTCTTTTGAAAACGGCGGCGGTTAAGTTCCTGTTATGACGTGGAAAATATTATGATGTCGTCCATATAGACTAAACATATCTTCCTTTGTAGCTCCCGTAACACGTTATCTACGACACGCTGAAACCTTGCCGGGGCATTTTTCAATCTGAATGGCATACGGACATATTCATAGCGGCCATTATCCACCGTAAAGGCTGTTTTCGGGGTGTCCTCAGGGTTAACTTCGATCTGATGAAACCGTGAGGCGTGATCTATAGTGGAAAAATACAGGCTCTTCCCTAACTCATCTAATATCTCCGTGATATTAGCAAGGGGGTATCTATCATCTATGGGGTATCTATCATCTATGGGGTATCTATCATCTATGGTTTTTTCATTTACATTCCTATAGTTGACGACAAGTCTCCATTTTTGTTTTTCACTTGCGTCGATTTTTGTTGTTGGGACTATTCAGATCGGGGATGACCAAGAGGAGAAATTGGGTCGAATAATGCCTTGATCTAGGATTTTGAATATTTGGGTTTGCACATCTTCTTTGTGTAAACAGGGATATCATCTTTAGTCTTTATATGGTGTTTGATATGGTTGGTGAGGGACTGTCCTTCTCTAAAGTACACATCGTCATATTATTTACACAATTTCACGATGGATTTTCGTTCCTCTTCATTTAAATGGTCTACGCGAATAAGCTCTGTGATATGTATATCACTTCCTGTCTGTGTAATGGAGAGGTTATAGAATTCAAAATATTGGTTTTGACCTAATGGGTCAGCTTTAATCGGCTGCTCTACTATGAATCTTTGCGGAGAATTGGAAAAGTTTATAACTTCGACGAATGCGAACCAATCTTTGGCTGGTATTAATAATTTATCCTTTATTGTGTGTATTGTTTGTGGTTTAATTCGAAAATCACCAGATTCAATGTCTACAGGTAGTCGACTGATTATCTCACTTCTTGCTGTACTATGCATAGTTGAGCACAGTGGGCCGCTTTGGCCTCCGTTGAGACATTAGATTCGGCTTGTATATTAGGGGTAATTGGGAACGTTTTGTTTCTAGCGTTAGTTGTGTAGGTCTAATTTAATTTCCAGTCGCTTCATAAACTCTAGTCCAATGAGGCCATCGAAATAATAATGGAATTTGAAAAGCAGAAATTTTAGGTTGCCTTTTGTGTTGAATTCGTCGAGACCCTTCACTATTACCTGCCTATCTACAAGGTTGAAGATAATTGTAATTTTTACCGGTTCGATGACTGTTATCATGCTAGGGTTTACAGCACTAGAATTTATAAATGACATATTGCTTCCAGTAAACTATTGTCGGCGGCTTTTATATGTATATTTGATAGTAGGACAGATTGCTGACTATTAATTTCGCTGGATTCACTGAGACGTTGAAACGAAAATTTTCATCATCTATTTCATTCGCGATTTTTTCGCTACTTTCCTCATAATCATCTCAATTTTGATAATGGTAGATGGGTTGAATTCTGGAACGTTTTCTGTGAGGGTCCGGATTTATAGTCTGTTATTAGCCTATCGTTCCGGTTCATTAGATTTTACATTAAATAGTTTTTCTGAGACAAATTTCGGTGGAACATTTGATCGGAAGAAGTTGGATGGGTTATGGGGTCATGTCTGTTGGAATTTCAAGTAAGTGTTTCTACTTGATACATCCATGGGTTCCGCACGTTGAAAGAAGTTTGAATTACCAGTTCGGGTATTTGATTGTTATTGACTTGCTGGATGGTCCCGAGAATTTTGCTCTGTTTGTTGGTAATTGGGTCTTGTTAATGGGGGTGGATTGAATGCCGGTCGCGATTGGTTTCTTGATAGATGGAACTGTTCTAAAATTAAGTGTATTGTTCATATAATATGTATTTTGTTCTTGTAGGCCATACTCAAAAGCTAACGTTAGTTAAGGAAGTAGGCCTCATGGCTCTAAATGTCGATCCCAATGGTTCCCTTAGTCCTGACAGCAATGAAATCAAGAACATCTCTTGGTAAACGGTCTGTTTAAGTTTTATTACGTTGCTATCTTTTTCGTCTTTTTGTCATAGTTGAAAAAATTTCGATAAATTGGGCGTAAAATGTTTCTAATAAACCTGAGCCCTGTTTAAGTAAATGCAAATCTCGTATTAGACTGGTTTCATTCATTTTATCAGCATGGTGAATAATGAGATTATTTTTAATGTCTTCCCATTTAGTAGGGGTACCGTATAAATTTAGAATTTTATTGGCTTGGGTAGGAACTTTATTTCTAATTGCTCTAAGAATTATCTCTCAAGAATTTGTCCCGTCTAAACTTGGAACCAGAGCAAGAATTTCTTCTACATTGGAAATAAAATCGTATAAAATTCGAGGATTGCCATCAAAATTTGGCACGTCCTTTATAGCGACTGGGATAATTAACGAATTAAAAATTTCATTATATGTCATTGAACTTGAGTTTGATAGACTACCTTTTAAGTTAGCTACAACTGAACTAGTAGGTACCGAGCATATTGATTATGTTGAAATCAGCGTCTTTAATTAATACGGATTTAGGTTGTTGTAAATCATGTTCCACGATAATTCCTGAATCGATAATTCTATTTGCCGCACTGTTTAACTCAGATTGAGGGATTACGTTATCAAGCTTCATTGGTTGTTGTACGTAGAGTTTAAAGTTTTCTAAATTTTTTATTACCGATTCTATGTTTCGAGATCTATACGAACTACTATCACTGTCACTATTAATTTTGGGATTAGGCATAAGGAATTTAACACAAATGAGCAAAAAAATATATATAATGCAGGACTTACCAGACCAATAATATTAATATCCAAATAGATAGCTGCATTTCTTTTATAGATTCTTCTGAGGCTGGCATATAAAAATCTGCCAAGTTTTTTTTCTTGTGCTCCGATCCAAATGATATTTGCCGTAGGGACAGATTCACTGCGTACCAATATGCTTTTGGTATGGAGTTGCTTTTTTTCAGATTTAAACCCCCGAATTCCGCACACTTTACAGAAAATTTCGAAATTATCTTTTTCACGGGATCCCCTTTCGTTAAGTAATCCTACAGACTGCGCCAAATACGATCTTCGATCGCATAGAAAAGAAATCGATTATAAGAAAAATGAATGAGATAAAAGATTACCACTTTAAAGAAAAGATATTTCAATAATTTTATAATCTTTATTTAAGCTTTTATTTAGGACAAATTTAGCGGCGATCCGTATAGAACTACAATTTTTATCTTCTCCTCAAGTTTTTTATGAAAAATGTAATAAAACGAACTTGTTTTCGTCCTTACAGGCAAGTAACTTTATACTCTGTCTGCGGACTAAATTAAATATGCATATAAGCGAAAATTGTGAGATCTTGATTAATGCAACTTAAGGTAAATTATTTATTTTGTCTTTTAGGTTTATTTTAGTTAATTGATTTTACGACTGTGATGTAACTCGTGCAAAATACCGGACAGATTTTTCCAAAAATGTGAAGCAAATACTGGATCAAATACATGGTAGCTCTATGTGCAAGACTTTAATTGTTTTTTTTTTAATAAAAGTTGACTAAGCGTTAAATGTAATTGTAATTGAGAATTTAATCAACAAATCGGAACGAATCTCTTTGGATGTAAATCTGCCAACAAGACCTCGTAGTGGCTGTTTATTGGGAAATATTGCAGCACTGAGAAATCATCATTTCAAGAAAAAGTTTACAGCTAATTTTAGCTCGTAATTTTTATTTACACGCTTATAAAGCTCAGCTAATATAATAATTTATGTCGACAGACTGTAGACAATACAGCTGTTACTTAGCCTTCTTCTAACCACCTATAGGCGGCCTCTATTATACTTAAATTAAATTAAGGAATTAACCTCACAAACTGCAATCGATTTAAACTTCATAAGGTCATTCGTTTGATAGTTATCGTCATTTGAATGTTTAAATTTGATTCGTGAATGCAAAAAATATAATTTTTGATATAGTTGGTAAGTTTGGAAAAGCTTCTGTTTTTTTAATTTGTTTTTATCCCAATTGAAGTCAATAATTTAGTTTGTCTTGTCACCGAGATGCGATAACCGTCCAGACCTGTTACCTATTTATTTTAGTTTTACCTGCATAAAGTTTTTTATAATGAGGTGAAAAGGGAGCGAACAAAAAAATGGAGATAAAGCCTTCGGAGAACAGAAAAGAAATATGCAACTTTTTAACGATGTCGGATGAAAAAATTTGGGAGTAGGTATGTATATGGATTCGGTTGAAACGGATTATTCAGATGGGAGTACGGATGGTGATTTTGAGGATGATGATAGCATCGCTGATAGTGACGTCCTTTCTGAATATGTACCTGGTTTATCAGGACATAATTCCACAAAACTCAGAAGAAATTCGTTAAAACTTACAAGGATTGAGGACAAGTGAATCCGCAGATGCGTTCATCAGGGCTGTGAATTTTTCATTGAATATCAGCTCTATAAGTGACTGTCGTGCATCATTTGCAGAATTGAGGTTTCCCGAAGTATATAATGAACATTCCAGAGCCAATGTCTGATCGATCGCATGCAGAAATCTCAACACCAACATCTACAATAATACATAAATGTCAACCATAAAAGAGGCCGTGGTCGCCATTGGCAGAAATAGAAAATAATGGTTCCCAGTTAAATCTACCTCAAGGTGGTTTCACCGGAGGAGATTTGTATTTCGAAACCCAGTAACAGTTTCGTGAGAGTTCAATATTTTTCTCCTTCAGACGTAAAGAATATCAAAAGAATTGGTTTTCCATGGGGTACTATTCGCATGTTGCCGCGTTCCTTTCTAGATTTGAAGACTCCGATGCAATGCTTTTTGTATTTTTTCACCGAGGATATTTTTAACTTGATTGCTGAGGAAACAAATCGAGCTGTCCGGCAATAGAACATAGATAGATCTTCTTCGATCAATCCTGTGCAGCTCCGCCAGTATGTGGGAATTCTATTCTACATGTCGCTTTATTGTTACCCTGGACTAGAAAGTAATTGGGGTCAAAATTATTTTGAACCAATCAAAAGTACAATAACATTTATAGACAGTTTGAAACAGTCAAACGATATTTATGTTTCGCCGATGAAGAGCAACGTAGAACATAAGTCTGGAACAAATAGGAGCCATCATCTCTGCCAATATTTACCAAATAAGCAACATAGGTCGACATAAAATTATTGGTGCTCTGCGATTCATATGGATATTCGTATCGCTTTGAAATTTTCAATAGAGCAGGCGCTGCAATATTGTAATTCTTTGAGGTATGCCAGATCGCGGAGCCACCTCTAATGTTGATGTAAGATTGACGTAAACTATCCTAGCTGCTCTAAACTTTGTGAATCACATAGTGTATTTTGACAATTTGTATACATCATTACCTTTGCTGGTGGTCTTCGGGTACGTGCACAACGAAGCGTGGCGAGGCAATGTTAGGCAGTTGAGCGAGGCGAGGTGAAGATACACCTTGAGGTCTAGTGTTCACAACAAGGCGTTCAATTTCGTGGTAAATCGCGAAGTGATAGCATAAATTATGTCATCAGATTCTGAAGAAAAAATGTTGTGTAGGTATATCAACAAGTAATGCAACTAGGTATATTGCATTCTTCACATAAGTCTACTTTTTACTGTTTTGCTTGCCGCCCGATAATACGAAACGTCTGGAATTTGGCGAATTTCACCATCCATATGAAGATTTACGGACTGATCCTGATAGATTCTTCCAATTTATGAAGCAGAGTATAGAAACCTTCGATTATGTTAAGGAAAGATTTCAATATAAACTAAATAAAGCAGCCACAATTTTTCCATTCTAAGGATATAAAATTAATCATTTTCTGTTTGCCCAGCACTTTTTGAAGTTTTCCTTGTGTATGGGGTCACAATAATAAGCGATTAGAAATTGAGGAATTCCATCATTCACATAGGTATATGATGATTTATATATACTTCCTGCGAACAATTGGACGAAATTCGGCCGTAGCGAAATGGATTCGAAATCTCTTCGTTGTTTTTAACTAAACGAATACTTAGGTATAGCTCGAAATTTCTTCGATTTGTTTGCTATATATAGAAAACAAGATACGGCTCTTGTCAATTTCCGAGGAATATGTTAAAGCAAATATTTTCTATTCATGAAATTTTTCTTCGCAGGCATTCTAAGTTGAGATTTTATTGAGTGAAGTGCAAAGTGAAGTTTTAATCCGGTGAGTATTTATTATTTATTTATTAGATATCGTATTTACTTAGTATTTGCAAAACGCCTTGCAAGAGAGGTCGATACCAGCTCAGGGCTGCCTTCTTTTTAATATTGAAAAGTCGTGCGAACACAACTTTTTGACCGTACAGGTAGCGTTTCGGTCGTACAATCCTAACAATAAATTTAATATTTACAATTACGCAGAGATGAATCAGTACACTCATTTTAAAAGTAACCGCTGAGCATTTATGTTATTTTTCAATTAAAATAAATAAAACAACAACAAGTAAAAAAAAACAAGCAACTCACAACTTTGCAACTTTCATATGAATTCCAAATACATTTTTCTGCACATACTGATCATTTTTTGAAGAAATGGCCTACATATGAAACCAAAGTTTTTAACGTTTTTAAAGAATCGGGAGCACACATACATGAATGAAAAGTATAATTATCACTTTATTAAAGTACATGAGCTATAAGTTGCATGGATTTTTCTTTTATTTAATAAAGTGGAATAAAAGTACGTCGGCCTTCCTTGCTTTAATTAAATTATCGCGAAATTCCTTCAAGAAAACTAAAAACAAAATTATTTATTTATTTAATGGCCTGTTTTTTTAAAAACGTTCAGCGCATATTTTATGCTATTCGTTTAATTAGCCTATTAAAACTATGACCTTAGAAAAAAAAAAAACGAAAATATAAATTTTAACACTTTTAAAATAACTATCAAAACTTTTATGTAAAAAAGAATACCTTAATAAAAAATATTGAACAAATGTGTCTTAGTTATTAATTTTGGGTTTTAATGTGTTTATAATTGATACTATTATTCTTAACTGTACGAAGAACGTATTGAACAATGCAGCTTTATTTCAAATGTTAAGGGCAGTATAAAACTAAACCTTACCAGGAAATTTAACTAGTCGTAACTAGTAGTTGCTGTAAAGGTTCAAGTATTTCGTAATAATCCTTTTTCAGTTTTTAAATATAATCATAAGGAAGTTTAGTTTGTTGAAAAAACTCATTCAGTTTAATATGCTTTTTGCACAAAAGATTTTGATTTTAAACAAAAAGGTTCGAATTAAGACATTTGTTTTGTTTCAAAACGAAATCTAATAGTATTGTATTATTTGAATCTATATGTAATCTTGTTTTTATTGGAACTAAGTATTTAAATACAAGCCAAATTCTCTTAAAATCAATGTATCGATACAGTTTCAGGATTTATGTTTTTATCAATAGTATTTTACTAAATTATTATATTATAAAACAATATAAAGCCTTATTTCAACCTGAAGGCTGTGTTTTTTTTTTTAAAAGTAACATTTCAATTAGCTTTAAGTAGGTACATAGGTATATTTTTTTAACAGATTGTCATCATTGCAGTGGCTTCCGAATCTATGTTTTTATCAACTGTAGTTTCAATTTAATACATATTATACTTTTATTACATCGACCAATCATTTCTTCCGCATTATCGGACACATTGCTTGGGTAAAAGTACACTAGCTACACTATGAATACTCAACCTGTTTCTTAGCTTGGTCTTTATTAAAGTAACAGCACTAAATATTTCTTCGCATTCCGCGGTCGAATGAGGAAAAGACAATATTATTTAAAACAAATCTGGATAAATTAGGAAAAAGAGCAAAACCATCATCATTTTTATACCCTAGATGAAATCTAAAGGGTATACTAAGTTTGCCATTCCGTTTTTAACGCACAGAAATAATGATAGTAGAGCAAAATGGATTGGGCAACTCCTTCGTGGGGTTGCCATACAAAAATTTCGTTTTCCACTATATATTTGGACACTACCTGAGAACGCGTCGACATAGAAGGCTGAAATTTGGTACACTCTGTTTTCATAGTAATAGAAAATAAAATTTCAAAAATTGACTAAATCAGGCAACCCCTTCTTGGTGTTGCCATATAAAAATTTTGGTTTTTACATATACTTTGAAAACGATCAGTCCGAGACATTTTTATTGTATCAAAAACTTCTTCAGAATAAGAAATCCTATAAATTTGGTTATAATCGTTTTTTCTGTCCGACGAGCCGTTCTAGAAATATATGCGAGAAACCAATGCAAAAAATCAAAATTGTTCAAATGGGTGACCATACGAAATTTCATACGGGCATTCATCTAGGGTATCATAAGAATTGGTCTTAGACCAATTCTAGCTTTTTCACTTGTTTAAATTAAGTAGCTTATGCCAAGGAATGTCTGCTTGGCTTTCATTAGAAATAAGTTCGGGCAATTTACTTGAGAAGATATTTCTCTATTCATCAACTTTGAATTGGCGTCGATCGTAAGCATTGTGGAAGTAATTGGTTTAGTTTAATAAGAGAAGGAACATTGGTATGAGCTTACAAGTTTGATGTAAGTTTCATATTGAGATAATTCAGCTTAATCATAGCTTCGTTCGATAAGTTATACCATTTTGTTATTTCCAAAGAAGACGCGTGCAAAAAATTGCGGCATCTGTTTTATAAAATAAAAATCATAAATCATAGCATTTAGTTGTTTCTGATACATGGATTTCAATCAAAACTTTTGATCCTAAATATATCTGATTGTCATTTAATTGAAATGTTGAGTTCAAATGATCCGTATCTTCCAAAAGTGGTTCTTTGTATGTATTCAATACCTTAGAATGATCTTAATATGCCTTTGTACATAAAGCACATGCGGCCATGAGTGCTTGTGATCACACAAGTGTCCGATTAAAAATATGCATTTATCGAATTAAATTTTGGCAGAATTCAATCCAGAAATAAGTAAAAATATTTAACTTGAGGATCGTTCAGATTTCGTAAAACTCTCACAACACTAGCAGTATTTTATTTTGAGAAAATTTCATATCAACAAAAAAAAGTCGAAGTGCACTCCAGTGTTCTAACAACCGATTGACTACTGACTTTACTTCAAAAAAATTTTGAAACTGTAAAAATATAGGTTTTCTTTTGCACTGCTTTTAAAAAAAAAAGCATATATATCATGCGCTAAGTGCTCAGACCTTCCCGGCTGTTTTTTTCTGTTTTGCTTGCGCATAAATGCAAAGGATAGTATATGCACTTCGAGATATGTATTGCAGGACAATCCTGGTTAAAACGAGACAGAACTGAGTGATGCTGTCCCATCATGGAATTACACCCATCTGATCCAAAACCGATTACATTAGATAACGGTACATTATGCGATTTAAGACTTTAGAACTGTTTCATATATTAGACTTGCTGTTGCCCGATCTATATTGTCTTTGGAAACATTGACTAAGTCGTAAAAAGAGCTTAGTTTGATATATTTATTCCGCATTTCTTGACGGTAAAATAAAATTCAACTATAACTATACTTTCTTTTGCAAAATTGTTTACCGGTGCGAAAGTGATTTCTCCGTCCCACGTTTTGAAATTGATAACATTACAATTTGCACTTTTGCAGCGATTGTTTTAAACAAACAAGCAAAGAAAGTAACTTAGACTTAGTACTAGTAATTATCAATATAAGCACAACAACATTGTGCTATCGTTGCCGCGCTTTCAGAACGAGTCGAAAAGTCGAGAAAATATTAGATAAAGTAATGAAATGAACTCTACTAAACTCTAATGACCACTTGACTCTACAACAAAACAACTAAAACTACAACAAATCTAAATTGTTCTTCTTCTTCTTCGCGTATGCTGAGTATGTTGTGCTGTAGCCACGTTGCGGACGCGACTGTGTTGTGGTCTCTGCGTTCAGATTTCTTCCAAGGCTTAATTCGTAAATTACCGTACAATTTGTGCCAAAAATGAAATAACCGTACAATTTGCGTACGGTCAGAGGTCTTGGTCGTACACCGTACAAGGTCCAGAAAAACCGTACAAATATGACCAAAACCGTACGGTTGGCAACGGTGCCAGGTCGTACTGTTAAAAAAGATCGAATTCAAAACGAACTACCAACGCATACAAGAACTTCGAAAGAAAGTCGAACCAGCGAACCACTGTCGGGTCGTCAATACGATTCGTATTGCGCTCCGTTTTTTTCTCCTGCAATTCGCAAGCACGTCGCAAGCAATTTCATTCTCGAGCGAGATATCTCGAGTCAAGGTGTCTCGCCACAACGTTGCTATGAACACTCTCATAGTAAAGCGTACAATAATTTCATTTCTCCAGCTCTTGATATAACCTCGCCTCGTATCGCCTCGTTGTGCACATACCTTTACGTGCGAGCAGGATATACGCTTTGGGAACAATTCGCACGAACAGAATTCCGAATTGTAAATTTCCATCTAAGAAAAGTTCAGACAAAGATTCTATAATACAAGGATATTGCAGGCACATTGTGCAGTTTGGTCGCAGTAAAAAATAATGTGGTGTCTCCGAGATTCCATCTCTGTTGAGAAATTATTATTATTCGCATTGTACACGGCCTCCACCCTGCACTAATCATGAGCACCACAGCCTTACACATTTATTGCATATTTTTTCTTCAGAATTTGTATGCATTTGGACAACAAGTGCTGCTTGGAGGGCGGCTAATGAGCGTAGACGCTAGTTAAACAATAAGCATTCATTTCTTCTTAGAAATTTACAGAAAATGTTTCGGCAGAATTTTTATTCACTTAGTGGCCGAATGGAGTTATTTTTAAATACAACCCTTTCATAGTACCGTTGTCGGCTGCCAAAAATGCATACAAATTTTAATGAAAAAATATCCAGTAAACTTCTAAGAAACAATTTAGGAAGATTTGTTGGGTGTAAAACACTGTGGAGTTTCAGATATTCAATTCATTTAGAAAATTGAGTTCTATAGACAGGCTATACCATATGCCTGCAACATAGAGTCTTTGGTTCAGATGTAGTAGCTAAACCTGACAGATGATATCCTGCTGCAAATGTTGGAACGTCATATGGCATGGATATTTCCACAGTATTATGGAAGAATGTTACCCCCTGTCTACACTGGCCATGAAAAATTGCGTGCCATATTTTATGGTAAAGCCTATTTTGAAAAAAAAAATGTTTTGGTGTGGGCAAATTATGTTATGAAATTTCATTTTTGGTTGGCCGATGGCGTTATCAAGACCGAAAAAGACTGCGATCAGAGGATTGATTGGATTAAAAAATTTGCAGCTCGCCGAGTTAGAAGAGATGAAAAAATTAAGAAAACGAATATGCACCTTTATAGTTCTACAAGCACTCATTTAGTCCGTAAAAATTAATTAATTTAATTAGTTCCGAACGCGTTAGCTTTATTTCAGCCATTTTGATCATAAACGTCACATTTATGGTAAGCAATTTTCTTGGACATATATGGTCTGCCATATATGGCCTACCATGAATTATTGCCATGGCTACACGGTCTACACTGGCAATTCCGTACCAGTGGCCAGTGTAGACTGGGGGTTAGACTAGCTTCTACATATGTTGGAATTCAGTCCGTCGTTTGCAAGAGCAAAAGGACTCATACAGCAAAAAAAAAAAGCATAACGGTACAATCGAAAAAAGAAGAAGTACATCGAAGTTGACTGTCCACAAATCATCCAGGAGTATAATATCCATACGGGAGGCATTGACCTAATGGATGGGCTGATAGATCGTCATCACATCTGTTTATCCTGTTTTATCACATTTTAGATATGGCTATGACCATCTAGGCGAACCGAAATTATTACAGCTACCAGATTTTCGTCAGTAAGTTGGTGTTGGTATTTGAAAATATAGATCTAATGAAAAACGTGTGGTTGGCAAACTTTTTAACCACTTCTGTCGTTCTGGGAAATTTCTCGACAAATGTTGTAAAATGGTTGCAAAAATTGTAAGAAATCAGAAAGAGAAATCTATTGCACGCGATACAACCTAAATTTATGTTTAACTTAGCCGAAAAACTGTTTTTATGACTTTCATCGTAAAAAGTGATTTCTTTTTAAGTCCGTTTAGTTTTTAATTTACCTTTTCGATTATTTCGTTATCAATAAAAACAAGCCTTGAATTTATTTAAACCTGATTTATTACATCCTTAACACGTTATAATAGCTTAGAGGCGGCTTATCTAGCTTTCCCCCGCTAGATAGAAATAAACATTGTTCATAAGATATTTTCAGAGTATCATAATGCATCGTTTAAGACATCTCTCATATCTGGAGGTGTCGGGCGGGTGGGTATTTATTTTTATGCATCTGTATATCGGTCTGTCCGTTCATTCACTCAATAAATGAGATCGTCTTCAATTAGAGACCTGTACACGGCCTTTTTAAAAAATTGTAGATTTAAGTTCGCAAATGAAATAAATCCGGTAATTCCTTCGCAGGGTTGCCACGATAGTGTCACAACACAAAAAAATATGAAACTGACATAAGTGTGCCAAAAGATCGGTAGTACTTTACCTGTTAAAACAAATGTCATTATTATTGCGCAGTTCCTTGCCGAGGAAAAAATACCCTCACTAAATTTTAAATGTGATTATTCGAGATTTTCTTATATAAAAAGTAATAAATCAGAAATACGATTACAAAAAAAAATTAAATCGGGTAACCCCTTTTTGGTACTTTTGAGGTTTTTTACGTATACTGTGAAAACGATTAGTAATAGATGTTTTTATAGTACAGAAGATATCTTCAGAATATAAAATCCTAGATACGGAAAATTACTTTAAACAAGAAAGTTTGTGCAGAGTGGTGACCATACGATATTACCAACTAGCATTCATCTACGGTATTATAAGAATTAGTCTTGGACCCATTTGAGCTTTTTCCTTGGGTATTTTTAATTTTAATTTTTACAAGTGAGCAACTCATACTAACTATTAACAAAGTTGAAAGGGGAATGCCCATTTTAGACCCGTCATTAACAGACATGAAAGATGTTTTAAATGATGATACTTACTCTGAATATATTTTATTAACAATGTTTATATCAATTAAGCAGGAGAAGGCTTAAGGGCGTGGGTGTAAAAGTTTGATCTAGTACATTTTAGGAAAATCTGCTACATAATTGAATTCCTTAGGTCATGAGAAGAAGTCTGAGTACCCTCACTTCTAAACTTGGAGGCTTCAATAGCCATCCCCATACTCACTTTTTAATATTTCCCTCTTTTTTATTCGAACTGAGGTACTAATTCGGTAGGGTTGTTTCTGATCGAAAAACGGGTTTCACTGTTCGCCTCAGTTCATTAGCAGCTACAATTCGTTGAAGAAAAATTTTCCCTGGATGTGTTGCAGGAGCCTTCGTGGGGGGGGGGGGGCTTCCAAACCGGCAGAATATTTTCTCGGGACGTATTTGCCGTTGGTAAATCTACTTTCATGAGCTTGGGTCATATACACCCCAGTTACTACATTTCGCATATATTTTGGCAGTTATTTCTTCCATGGTCATTTGTGTGCACTATCGTGAACATTTTTCTCATAAGAAATCATTTCCCACGATCCAACAATTCCGCGCAATCAGGACAAGTAGAAAAGTCCAGTTTTTCACCCAAGAAAGTAGCTCAAGCTACTTTCGATGCCTTAATTGGAATAAACATTGCTAATGAAATATGTTCAGATTATGATAATGCACCTAAAGTTGTATGAAAATTGGTCATTCCCTTTTATAATGCTCCCTCACCAACTGTCTATTCCTATTATTAACAAAGCGTCTAAGAGATTAGGATAAAAGTGTCCTGCATATATAGAAAGTCATAACAACCACTGAAATAATCAAGAAAAAGGTTTGAGGAAAAACTGCCAGCAAGTACTCATACAACAAAAAGCGATATATTAAAAGGTACTGTCTTTTCAGTTACCAGTGAAATACCAAAAGAAAAGTGTCGGAATTGTACTGTCACTCACAACTAAGATTAGAAAGAAATACGGAATACCAAAGAAAGAAGAAAGATGTAAAATATCAAAGCTGAGATAAATATAAATATTTGAGGGTTTTCCTTTGTTTATTTTTTTATTGCCTTATCATTTCTTTTATGATTAATTTTAAGTATGAACAATAAAAAAATGTTGAAAAAAATGAACTACTAAATATTATTAAATAATATTCGTTTTTTTTTATAATGTAAAAAAAAAAAGTCATTCTCTGGATAAATTTTTCATACATATATCCAGTCTTTATAGCCCATTAAATTATCCCATATTCTAGGATTAAAATTCAAACTGCTAAAATTACATCATTGTCGAGTGTAAAAATGAGCCCAGTATACAAACAAAACATCTTTCAGAAGGTGGAGGTGGAGTATTCAATCAACCCAACAACCCAATCTATAATTACTGTAAAATATTTCATTATGACTCTTCCGCAACATTTTGATATCATTTAAAAGTCCATCATATTCCAAAATCAATTTTAATTTGATTACAAAAATAAACATTTCCCTCATATATGTATAAACTGGGATTTTTCATTTTAAAATACGTAAATTGAACAAATATCCTCAGGGGGTATTTTTTGCATACTCTCTCTCTCTCTCTCTCTCTCTCACACTCTTGTATATATAGTCCTCGGATCTATTGTAAAATTTCGTCGCGCTCATTTCCTGTAACATTTTCCTTTAGCAATTTTTTTTGTTTTTTTTTTTTCAAAAAAATTTTAAATCTCCCTCCGGATAAATGTGTATTTTTTATACACAGATTTAATACCAGTCATGCCAAATTGCAGGACAATTACGTAACTTGACTTGACTCTATGGCAAAATCCAAATGTGCAGAAGACGATATGCAGCGATTTGAAGTGGATGTGGCTGCATGCCAAGCTGAAATTTTTTTCCCATGGGATTTAAGATGAATGTAAAACATTCATGGTTGGAAACATGAAAAAGAAAAAGAAAAATTATCGAAATTGTCTGCATGACTTCAGAGCCATTTCTTTAGAAACCAAGCCAACAGTTCTAGATCCTGCAAGCACACATACTTACACATAAGTATTATTATTGAAAAGTCGGAAAAAGCACTGAAATGTCGAACCGTGTGTGTGTACTAAAAGTGCTGGCAAGCCAACTATCGTAATGACGACTTCATTCAAAGGTACCTCTATATAGTGAAAGCATGTCATCCAGGACAAATAATGTCATGACATCTCTCTCAGGAAGATGCTTTTCGTCTGCCCATAAGGAAAACTTAAATTATTGGAAAGTGTTTACCGTAAGCAAATAATATAACACCATCATCGTTCCGGAATAACTCCCAAGTGGCTGAAGTAAATGCGATATGCGTCCTCCTTCAGAAAATGGCTTATACTTCTACGGTTTTTTTTTTTTTATTTATTTGTTTCGATCCAATCATTGGATTTTCCGTTCAAATTCAAATTTTCTATTCATGATGCTGCTTCCTGGTACTACAGGAATTGTTGAGCTTTTATTGTCCGATATTTCACAGAAACGGGACGAGCGACTTTTCTGGGTTTTTATGAAAAATTGAAAACTCTACTCCTCCCCATGTATACCCACCCACACACACACACACACTCACACATAGCCATGCACATATGAAAGCATCAAAAGCATTTTAATATTTCGTCAACAAGTTTATGTCAAGTTTATTGTGTATAAACGCCAGTGTACTTGCCCGATTGGAGTAATTTGTTTCCTTGACAGTGTTATTGCTTCAATATATTCAGGTATGGAATGTAGAGGGATACAGGGTTCAAGGCGCGCAAGTGACTGGAAAATGGGATTGCAGATGCTTCGATGTTCACGTTGTGGTCTGGCTTTGTGGGATTCAGCCAATTTCAATTTTCTGCGGTTATGCATGGGTTGGCGTATAATAAAAAATGAAACTCCATGTCCAATAATGAATTGCACTGCATGAAACATTTGAATTCAGGTTTTTATGATACAAATTAAAAATCAGATGAGACATGTTTTAGTGGTTCAGATTGTGTTGTGGGTCGTCATAAGTTGAGTTTTTTTTTTTTTAAATTATGTGTAGTAAATAGTATTAAATTAATTCTATAAAGTATAGATAAAAAGAGGGGAAAGATATGAATATTTTTATAGGATTAATGTCAGCAGAAAATAAGGTATGTAAGTGGCGAACTTTCGTTTTTATAGGTTGGTTCCGGATTTATGAAGACCTCATTTATGATTTCATCGATGAACATAATGAAAATGTAATAGATGAAAAAGTCATTTCACGGTAATGCAGAAATTAAGTAAAGAATGGGTATTTCTTTGAAGTGACACATACATCGTAGCATGTTAAAAGAATAAGAGGCAGGCTGCAGTTAAGGAGGAATACACATCGAGAAATTTCGAAATTTTCGATTTTTTTTGTTTGGCTTTCTTCAAGCTTAAGCCCTTAAGAATGTCTGGTGAAAGCCACATGCTAAAATTCGAAAAAATAACGGTGTTATGGCTGATTTAGTCAGCGCCGAGCGACCGAACGAAATTCAGGTGGAAATACGCCGCCGGCCCCTATTGCAACATCGTCGGCGTTATATCGAAGTTTTCGTTCGGAAATAATATATTCGGTGAAAAATGGATAAAAATAAGGTTCTCGAAAATCTCAGAACTCCGAGGACCTACACTATGGACCTGGACTGGATGATTCTATGTATGTAAGTTGAAGAGTTTTGCGATTTATTCATTGCTCAATTTTCAAACGCGTTTTTATCGAAATCATGTTTTTGAAGTCGGTACGCAAGATATCTCGAAAACTAATGAACCGATAGCAATTATCTTTTTTTGGGCTTATTCTACACATAATTATCTAGTCTTTGTCATATTGATTTTTTTTTAGTGGCTTAGTTTTTTTTTAATCGGCGAAATAAGGTCGTATTTCTCTCTAAAAATCGCTATGTTAATTCAAATGTCCGCCATTTTGTCAAAAATCGACATTTTCAAAATCGCGTGTGAGAAAGACTAGATTATACTGTCCAGTTTAATAAACTTTTTGTTTCTTTTTTATTTGGATAACTACAGATGAAGCAGGAGTGCGTACCCCGGAGGGCCTGTTTTATGCGGTACTTTACGGACCAAAGGATTACTCAGCGAATATTTGATATTTTTGAAGAAAAAATGTTGATGTATTCATAAAAATGTGTTTTATCATTTAAAAAAGAATTCGTTTGATTACTGCTATAGATTACCTTCAAAAATATCCAGAAAAATGGCTTTTTTTCGCGCTTCTCGGTCGTTTTCCCCCGCTGTGATCTTGGGTCACATTTTACGTTGATATAATAAATAAATAAAACTTAAAATAACAATTTATTTAATTCGAAATTTACGCCTTATAAACAACAAAGTACTTTTTTTTTATCAAAATACTTTTTCCTGGAATATAAATTGAAACGTTAGGAACAACTCCTACCACGATGTGACTCACAGTCATATTCTCGTGAAGAAATATAATATTCGGGAAATGCAATAAATGTACCGTTTTTCTTTGCTTAGCCATATAAAGTCCCTTTTAAAGTTATACTGCAGTTTACACTGCAAATTTTTCCACACTAAATTACAGTGAATTTCAACTAGAGTTGCTTTATTACACTTTTCAATAAAAAATCTAGTGAAAATTAAAACACTAAAATTCTATTATATATAGATTTACTGAATTTCTATTTAATTTTGCGATAATTTCCTGCGAATGAAATTAGATTGTCAGTTGAACTTTACACTACCTTAGTAGTCAAATTTACTAGAAATAGGTTAAAAAGTAATGTTAATCCAGCGTTTGTTTCTGGTTTTTTTTTATCTAGAATTTCAGGAAAATTTGCGAAATAGCGAAGCTTCATATCATTCAAATGATTCTAGCTTGGCCTAAAATCGTAGGTAAGCTACCCATGTCTTCTTCGAATGAACCTGGCTGCCTAGACATTTTAGATTCAATTACAAATATCTAAAATATTATATCCGCATTGTTAGGGGTGGAATGAAAATATAACCAACAGTGTTAAAAAAGAAATGAATTAATTTTGAGTAATAGACTAATTTGTGTGCTTGAAATGCATGTCATATAATTGAATTGATGATATTATAAATGACACAATCACACTAGTCACATCTTAACTTAAAGAGAATTCAATATAAGAAATTAAATACATTTTATAAAATATAAAAGTTATTAAAAAACAGATCAAAATAACTCTTGTCCTTTCTATCTAAAATAATTTAGTATTCTTTTTTTTCAATTCTGTATATATGTATATAATATATATATAAATACATATAAGTATATTTTTTATCTTTTATTATATTATTACTTTAATTTTTTTCCAAAGTTTTGTGATACAAATATATCAAGACAAATTCTTAATTTTATAAATATAACATTCAAAAAAATTATACAGTTTTCGCTCTTTATGTTTAGTACATAATGCAACTTATACCGATTTCCATTGATCAAGTTTTCTAGCAGAAGTGTTACATTTTTCTTGTAGTGTTACACAAAAATTGTTCCATTGACCTGCACTGTTAGAAATGGTGTACGTCAAAACGCCTGTGGTGCTACACTCGAAAAGTTACACCGGAATACGCACACATCTATCTGAGAAATGTCACAAATGAATGTCAGTGAACATCACGTATCAGTCTTCAACTACTACTCTACCAAATTCATTCGTAATCATGCCAAAATCTTTTAAATTACAATTTTCATAATTTTTAGGTTATTCGTGATGTTATTGTTCCCAGAAAATTTGAATCTGACAAATTACATGGATATGAGCTACTACCACATTCTCATCGCGTGAAAAGTTCTTCCATTGAACTCGTTTTTCATTTATTGACGTGCACTTTTCTGAAAATATCAATGGAAATCGACATTAAATAAAGTGTCAAATGCAAAAAAAGATCGTTGTCACACTCTAAACAGTAGTTATCCCACACAATTAAAAATGTCCCATCCGTGGTAAAAGCATAATTACTTTTGCACAGCAAAAATGGATGATGCTGATATTTCTTCTTAATAAATCTGTTCAAGTCATCTTCGAGCTGGAAATAAGAGTTAAAATGTAAGTTAAAATATGGAAAAAAGTTTTATAGTTACGTGGATAATATTCAAAATAAAACAAGCAAGAGTAGTTTAGGATTTTAACAAGAGAGAGATAAAATATGTTTTTGAGTGGAACACAAGTTGCCAATATATACTGAATGACATCATGTACAAATGTACGTACATGTTTGTTAGTAAGAAAATAAACCAAATTATGAGCTAACCCCAATCCACTGAATTAGTGGTTTGAAATTTTCTGTCCAATGAGAACACTCAAGAAAAATATTAATAAGGATGTGGACTGTAACTAAGAATGGCGATGAATATTTTAAAGTCAGTGGTTTATTGGACACACACGTAAAACTTATGTACAAAATTACAAGTAGAGCTAAACTTAACAGAATTCAATTTTACTTATATTAGATACACTTATTTGAATAACGACACTTAAGAGCTAAACTTCAATTAAGTAAATTGATTTAATAAAGTCGCTTACTCACAAGTTTCACTTATGTTTCTAATTTCAATTTCAACACAATACTGTCAAAGCTGAGACAACTTTGAACAATGGCAATATATACATAGTCCAGTCCGAAGAAAAGCCAACACCATTTACTTAAGCAAATTCCTTCACGTTCCAGGGACAACAATTGCAACAATTGCGCCGACGATGCAGTTCATACAAGCAAAGAATCACGCAGCAACAACATGTAATCCGAAGCATAAGATAAAATTATGTTTTTTTATTTTTTCCTGTCATTACAGAGTACTTAGAATAATGTAGAGCAGATTAGTCATAGTCATATCGCCGCAGAATGATGTTAGCTGGTAAAAATTAATTAAATAAAGTTCTAAAAGTCTTTCTAAATTGAATCTTTCATTTCTTTTTATTTTTTTTTTCATATTTCGCGTTTGAAAGATTAAATTATATATATATATATATATATATATATATATATAAATATAATAATCAGTATGAAATATAGTGTATTATCCATCAAAAAAAAATTACTCACCTATATAAACTATGGAATCGACTTTATGGCGTTGGTAATTAAATAGTTAGTGATTATCTTGTTCTAGTCGTTCCCCGGAACAAGATACTTTACTTCAGTCGCGACCCAAAGCAAAGTTGTATTAGTAGTATTTATTCTAGCCGGTACCCAAGATAAAGGTATTGAGTTAGTAAAACCTATTCCAATCGAGACCCAGAATAAATGTGTTTATCTCAGTCGCTACCCAAGGTAAAGTTGTTGACTTAGTAGAATTTATTCCAGTCGAGACCCAGAATAAAAATCTTTATCTCAGTCGGTACCCAAGATAAAGTTGATTTGTTAATAATTCTATTTTATTACCACTAGACAAGTCGATTTCCAAATGATGCGCAATCTATGAAAGCAGAATGCGAAAAGAGAAATTCAAGTTGGCCTGCGACTTATATTGCCTCTGAATTGCGCACGGTTCCAACAAATTATTTTACATTGCGCATAGTAAAAAAAAGTTCGTTGACCTTAGCAGCTGTGCGTAGGTAGCAACAGAAAAGTCCGTTGACCTTAGGAGCTGTACGTAGGTCAGAAGAGTACATTGACCCTAGCAGCTGTGCAAAGCAACTGGAATTTTGAACATTTTTTGATGCCGTTCGTAATTTTGCCTAGCTAAAGTTATTAGGATTATAATTTTACAATAAGATACCTATTAAAATATTGCTAATTTGCTATTTTAAAGGTACATTTAAATGTACAGATCACTTAATCTAATTCCATTTGATTTGCGTAATATTATCGAAGACAAGTTACTTTCCTCTCATTGGTTTGTGTCCTGGATTTGTTTATTTGGAATGTAGCCATGATGGGTTGATTGTTATCTCCACTAAAAACTGCCTTATCGATGTGCTTGTAGGTAGGTATACATCGTTTCGTTCCCGACCTATTTTCGATGATTAGAAATACTTGGCATTAGAAACTTTCAAACTATTTTACTTCCAGGTGACTATTTAATGTTGGTTTGAACAAAAATTTTGCTCCAGTATAAGGCTGCTCCATTCAGACTCACCTCCTGCTAACTGACAACTTACTCATTTGCTCCTTCTTAATAAACATTTTAAAGAACACAGTAAAACTCAATATTTAATACATACGGTTGTCCAAAATTATTTATTATAAAAATTCACGATTATTTCACATTAAATGCTTAAAAGCATCCACTCTCCATACTAAATGACTAATAAATGGAAATGAGGAATATCTAGATGATTACTCAGGCATCTGTGCAGTTTCGTAGAATTTCGGCTAGATATAACTAGAGCTAGAAGTTCAATTTAGTTGATGTTGAATTGCTGGCACTTACCGATATACAAAGCAGTTAAATTTCCTAGAATTTCAGTGAAATGTGCCCAAAAATTCAGTGGCGTGCACATTTCTTAAAATATTGGATAACTAACGATATAGCTGTAAAGTTTTCTAGAATTTCGGCAAGATGTAATTAGAAATGTATGTAGTGCCGTTAATTTCAGTTAAGTTCAATTCATTTTCAGTAAATTATGTCTAAATATAAATATAATAAAAAATACAGTTCAGTTCAATGCAAATTTCAGTGATTAAAAAAAAAAAACTGCTGAAGAAGTATTAAAATTATTCACTAGAACCAACCTAGTGAAATTTTACTAGAAAAAATACTTGCAGTATACACTGTAAAATTTCTATTGCGGGATTCGAACCTGATTAAGATTTTAATTTTAGGCTAATCATGTAAAGGTATACGTGAGATATTTATGTATTATTAGAGCATAGCGTATATATTTAATTTTTGTATAGAAGGTGAATTAAAATAAGTATTGCTTTTGTTGACACATATTAGGTAATAATTACTAATGCCTAAAAGATTTTTATAATCATAAGTTTATTATTTTCCATCCAAATATGGCTCGTATGCAAAATTATATTATCCAGAGTGAAAAACTAAGGCAGGCAACGAAAGTGAGGACTTAGTTGAAAGCTATGTAAATATTTTGCTCCCTCTGATAATGAGGAGGATGTGTTAGAAACTGATTATGGTATGGATGACGAGCAATTCCTAACTGATAGTGAGCACAAGATGGAAGATTCTTGTGACATGAAGATATTTATTGGAAAAGATGGAACTGAATGGAGTAGTTCACCTTGTAATAATGAGAAGACTACCCGTAATATTCGAGGCGGTACAGTGAAACTACCTCCTGGTAAGCACATAGCCTCAGCAATATGTTCATTCTTGATTTCAATGACAAGGTAGTTGAAATGATTATAAGGTTTACAAACTTAGAAGCTAATCTGATTATTGGAAAGAAATTGAAGCAAACAGATGCAATCGAAATTCATGCCTTCATAGGATTACTAATAAATGCTGAAATATATAAGCAAGAAATTATTGACTATAACGAATTTTGGGATCCATTACTCGGTAGTACAATTTTTCGTGCTTGTATGCCAAGGAATAGGCTCTCTCCATTGTGTCGTTTCTTACGCTTTAATGATAGACTCACCCAATCTGATCGCAGAAGTCGTGATAAGTTTGTACCAACTAGAGATTTTTGGGAGATTATAAATAAAAAATTGAACCAGGTCAGCATTTCACTATTGATGATCAGTTGATTCCGTTTTGAGGTAGAGTCTCTTGTCGTCAATGCATTCCATCCAAACCAGATAAGTACTTACGGTATGAAAATTTGGTGGATTTGTGACAGTATCACACGTTTTCCCCTTTGTAGTATACCTTATTTTGGACAAAAAGGACATCCAAGAGGTAAAAATTTATCTGAAAGAGTATATACACAGTTTCAATGAACAAATCGAAATATAATCTTTGACAATTATTTTACAAGATTTGAATTAGCATAAAATTTATTCTCAAAGCAAGAAAAAAACATGCATTCCAACCAAATTTTTTACTTCAGAGGCATCGGGAAATTGAAGAATATGACACTTGTATGCCATGTTCCGAAAGAGAATCGAGCTGTTATTTTCCATTCCACAATGCACATAGTTTCGAAATTGATCTCAATAATAACAAATGAAAACAGTGATCAGCCTACACTATAACTCAACGAAAGGAGGAGTTGATAATCTAGATCAAATGGTTCATGCGTATTCGGTTAGACGTAAACAAATAAATGGCGTGTTGTACAGTTTTATAATATTATTGACGTTTTTGGTATAGCTGCGAGTGTAATTTGGCAAAATTTGAATCCCAATTGGAATAATTCGAGTCCAGTGTTGCGTCGTAAGTTATTTTTGAAATATCTAGTGCGGAATATGGTACTGCTACTACATATTTCGAAGATATGTAAAATATCTATTCAAAAACAACATTGCCGTAATAAAGATATTGGATAACTTTTCGAGCTTTGCAGGTGCTGCTCCACAACCGACAAAATGCAGAACAGTGTCAAGAAATTTTTTGCAATGATCATTCGCAAAACAGTTATTTTTAACACATGCATAAATAATTAGGGTAGGTCATTACAATACTTAGAAGTTTGTCAGTTATTTCTTAAAATAAATACAACTCTCAAAATTCCACCAACTACCTTCCGTGCCCGCTTATAATTTAACTTTTTAACGTTCTTAATTCACTGACAAAAACTAAACTAAACTACTCGATCACCAAAGCCGATCATCCCTTACATTCAGCGTTGCCATATTGACGTTATTCCTGTAAATGACAGTTTTTTTGATAGCTATGCAGTTTTCGAATTTTCCCCAGTTATCCGCCAAATTTGACAGTTTTTTACAGTTTTTGTAGACAAAAAGCAATTTTTTATAACTGCATAATAATTTTACAAAAACAGACCTATTGTATAGCTTTTAAAGCTCAGATATTCTGCTTCAATTCTGCTGTTTTCAAAATTAGTTCAAACGGCAATCCTGGAATGTAATTTTTTTCTGACTCCCATAGAGTGTCATCTGTCATCTGATCTATAAACTGTTATTATCGTCTTCCATTGAGTGGCGTGAACTGCGTCATATTAATTTTGTTCAAGAAAAGTTTTGGGAAACAATTTTTAATTTAAAGCGCAGCGAGGGATCCATGTGTTTTCCTTTGTTGAAAAAACTTGTGTCTGCAGTTTTGTCAATCCCTGTAGCACAGCAAATGTAGAGAGAATTTTCTCGCAAATCAACATTAATAAAACGAAAATTCGGAAAAGGCTAGAGCTCCTCACATTGTGTGGAATTTTAAGGACGAAAGATTATTTAAAAATTTATGCAAAATAATTAATAATTATATTCTACTACGTATTCAAGTTTTAGTTAGCCATATGCTATGCCAAGGAGGCTTTTTGTGGCAATAGAAATGTACCTATTATTTTATTAATTTTTGTAATTTTTCCTACAGATGTGTGATTTTTGGTCTGAGTACGTGTATAGTAAAAATGATACTTAAACTAAGAAGAAGCTATCTTTTTTTCAATGACAGTTTTTTGCTCGAACAAACAGTTTTTTTCTGATTATTACAGTTTTTTTAAAAAAAATATGGCAACGCTACTTACATTTCTCGTGTTAGATAGCAATATGCTCATGCATCCATACTTGTTCTTTTACACACTAATATCAATACATATTAAACATGCGCTAACTACGGACAGACCCAAACATGCCGATAAAGATTTAACTAGGGAAAGTGCTGTCGCCAGGCTAATGCCTTTACCTTATTTTTCTATTGAAAGACAACACGTTTTACCTATACTTTGGTGCCATTAAGATCGTCGAGTTTTATTAGCCACAGAAGGTAGCAGACTCATTTTCATTGTTTGTCTGAATATTTTCCTCCAGGCGGGTTTTCCCTGGAATTTGCATTTATCTTCTTTCACATGTGTATTTCTCAAATGTGACTAAAAGTCACATCGTGGTATGTTAAGGGCTAAAGGATCTCAATTTTTTTTATCTTATGTTTAATGACCACCTGTTTTTACTACATTTACATTTAGGACATAAATGAACACAGCAAAGAAAGAAAACTTATTTCATTAATTTTCATTTGTAATCAGTGAAAACACTTATTCATACGTAATGCAGAAAGTAGCCATTATGTGTACTGCCCTATGACATCCCAATGTAAATGTAAGTGATGATCTCAGTCGAAATGCATATATTGTAGTTATTTTCATTGATGTGAGCATTTATTCTTTCACTGATCGATAAATGGTGTCTCCGATGGATTGATTACTTGGTCATGTTGGTGAGAAATGGAACATATATAGGGTGTTTCCTCTATTGAGCGGGAGGTGATAGTACTCACCTAGCCATTCAGAAAATTTAATAACAGAGGTGGGGGGGGGAATCATATCAGCCGTTTCGGAGCTATAGGACGATTAAGAAAGTACGCTAGGTTTTCATAAAACATCCTGTATATCTAAAAAAGTACAGGGTGTGCGTTCCACGTCAAGAGTTCATTGTACGTACATGCAGAACTTCATGGCCTTTCCAGCGACTACTTACTCTTTATGACTACTCGAGATTCGTGAATATTAATCTGCACTCCGACTGTCCTCTTTAGTGTAGAAGCGTGTTCGTGTTCGTACATGCTAATCTCCAAAATCGACCAACAGATTTCAATGCCATTTTCTGAATATGTTTGGTTGCTTCCAGCTTGAAAGACAAAATAGTTTTGGATACGATAGATGGCGTAGTTGTCAAGATCTAAAAAGCTGCGTAAGAACGCGTCGACGTAGAAAGCTGAAATTTTGTACATGACGTTTCCATAAAAATTTCAAATACAAGTTCCAAAGCTCCTTCATTGCGTTGCCATACAAATATTTGGTTTTTTAGTATATATTTGGACAATGTCTGACATCGAGTAGATATATGTGGAGAACTGGAATTTAGTACATCGTGTTTTCATAGCAATAGTAAATAAAACATCCTTCTGTTATGAATGCCGGTTTATCCAGAAATACTGGATGATATTTCGTCATCATTTACGAATGTATTACAATTACTTCAAAATTAGATTTCAATAAAAAAAAAACGAAGTCTAATTTTCCACTATTTTTTTGTATGCTTGAATACAAACCGTGGTCTTTTACAAAAAAAAATCGACGGATATCATCAACAGGAATGTCCTAAGACTTTGATTTAAAATTACGTGCGTATAATGCAACATGAAATGCACTACAACTGATTGTTTACATTGTCCATCGAAAAGTTTCTAGTTTAACTAAACCGATTAACGCCCAGCGTTGCATATATGTAACAAAAATGTCCTATTCAAATTACGTCACCATTCACTCTGCTACGAATTAAATTCTTTCTTTCTCATGCACATTCAAGTTTCAGAGGATAATTGTAGAATAACTGTAAAATTTTTGTTTTTGTGTACACATATTTTGGAGCGATGATTTTTTCCATTCACTTTGTGTTTATTGCGAGCGTAGTCAAGATGTCAGCCCGATTTTCGTAAGTATTGCAATAACTTGAAAATATTTTATTAGGCCTTGAGTGAATTGTGTTTTCGAATAAATGATAAGTTGATAAAACTATAGTTATGACTATTAATGCAAAAACTATCGTAAAAGTGTACCCTTCATGCAGTTGAAGTTGAATGTTGCATATATGTTACACTGGGCGGCAACAATGTAAATCGGTTTTTTCATTTATTGTAATTTTAGAAGAACAGCACTTCACGAAGCTATAGAATCGATAACTGAGTATGATACAATTGAATTGAGGAATATTTTTATTGATCCATCCGATGAAGGAGTGATAACAGACGAAGATTCTGGAGTTGAAGATGACGCAGGAACGGTTGACAACCTTCATAGACGACAACTTTGCACAAACTCTGAGGTGATTTTGTGTGCCCCAAATGTTGATAAAGAAGATGTTTGTGAAGAGGATATAAATAGTGTCCCAAATAAAAAAATTAAAAAGTACGCCAAAGCTGTGGAAAACCAGGATTTGGAAACTACATCAAAAATATTCCGTGACTTTTCATTCGATGACATAAGCTGTCTATCAATTGCGGAGATTGTGGAGAGATGTTTGGATAGCGACGTTGTGGAATTATTGGTAAAGGAAACAAACAACTATGACTGTTTCAAGGATGAACTTAATGTGAACGTCAGCTCAGAAGAAATTAGGGTTGTAATTGCAATTTTTATTTTATCTGGATATAACACAGTTCCTTCAAAGCGCTTTTACTAGGAAAAAGCACCAGATGTTCACAGCGAATTAGTACGCCAAGGTATGCGCCGTAAAAGATGTTTTAGATATATGTAGATTCCTTCACTGCACCGAAAATAATAGACCTTATTTGTCAGATAAAATGTGGAAGTTGCGGCCACTTATAAACCTTATCAAAGGACGATTCAAGAATAATTTCCATCCCGAGGGGGACATGAATTACGTTGAAAGTATGATTGCATACTATGGAAGTCACGGCTGTAAGCAGTTCATACGAGGCAAACCCATTCGTTTTGGGCTCAAAGCTTGGTGTCTGAACACGAGCAGTCCTTTCTTAATCGATTTTGACTTATATCAAGGTAAGGATCCCGATTCGAACGATCAATATGGAATAGATTACCGAAATGCTTCTGCACCACTCGTAAAAATGTTAGATAACCTTGAAGAAAATGTAAAAAAGCTGCCGTATCAGTTATACATAGATAATTTATTCACAGGAATGAAGCTGTTAACAGATTTAAAGCCTCGTAATTATGGGACAACTGGGACTATGAGAGAAAACCGTGTTCCAAAGATAGTAAGCCTCCAAATTCGAAAAGGTTAAAAAAGGAACTGAGGGCGACTTATCGTTTCAGGACAAGCAAAGACGAGGGCATTATAATATGCAAATGAGTGGATAACTCTGTAGTCACAGATGCCTCAACATCATTTGGCATCCATCCAATCGCAAATGTAGGAAGATATTCTAGGGAGCAAAAAAATGAAATCAAGTTGCTCGTCCTAATCTCATTGGCGAATACAGGAACAGATCGAAAGGACCAACATATTGGATATTATCGTATTGGAATACGCAGTAAGAAATGGTGGTTTACCTGGTTACTAGATGCTGCGATCACCAACGCATGGGTTCTAGCAAGAAATTCAGGAAATAAAGTTAATCAAATATATGTCAGGCATTGTTTCGTCCAAATATACTTGGTTCGCTATAAGCATGGACCGAAGTTGAGAAGAAGGCCATTAAAAATGGGAACTTTGGCAACCGAGAATGTAAAATCTGATGGAATAGGACACCTGGTGAAGTATATTGACGACGGAAAACGAAGAAGGTTTGCAGGTAACCAGTGCAAGTTCATTTGTCGCACTATGTGCCTAAAGTGCAATGTAGGGCTCTGTATTGAGTGCTTTATCCCCTATCACACAAAGTAACTTTTATTTACATGTATTATTTGTTCTTTAGTTTTTTTTTATATATTGTTTATGAATAAAGTTTTGTTTCAATAAGTTGATTGCTTAATGTTTAAACCAACATAATATATATATATCAACACTTTTCAGCCTGAAGAAAACCAAATTAATTTTTTTTTATATGATTAACGCCCGACGTTGTATATATGCAACAGGCCAGATCTCAACCAAAATATAATAATTTTAATTTTTTTCATTAAATATTTGCTTTTTACTCGCAGAAGATTAAGACTTATAAAAATTTTGCAAGTCAGCCTCGAAACGAAAAGTTGGGCGTGAATGGGTTAAGTTGCGTTTACTTGGAAATAATTTGCGACAGTTGCTGCGTCACTACTTCAGAAGAAATATGTGGCCGTGAATCTCGCTGCGATTTAATACGCCTAAATTCATTGCTGTTGAATTTTCTCCGATATTAACACGAATAATTTTTTTCTTTCGATCCATGGAAGGGGTTTCGACCCCCAAATACAATTCAGTCCTCCGATTGTGCGATTTTCCATTTTGCTTGCTTTGCATTATAGTGATGATATCAACGCAGGGGTTACAGTTTATACAAAAATGTTATTTCCTAGTTGTCTTCAGTTAAGTGGATCTAGCGCTTTCAGACGACTAATTTCATTGGATGCAAAAGTGAAAAATCTTACAATTTCATGCGTTTTATTATTTACCCCGATGTAGGACAACCCTCATATCAAAGAAAATTTATATACACGTTTCCATAAATAAAGAATTGTCATTATTTTCTCGGAACAATCTCAACTATCTACAGACGTATATACAGACGACAAGTATATGTTGTTGATAATATAAAAAATAACATTTTTGAAAACATTTCAATTAGAGGTACGAGGGCTTTTTCCTTTGAATCAGAATCAATAAAAACAAAAAAGTTATTTACAAAAGGAGATTCCATTTATTCCTTGTTTATTATGCCAAGAGATTTCTTGCATTCTTTCAAAACATCTGTGAGTACTTTTTAAGAAGAAATAAACTCTTAAATGGAAATTTTCTTAGGATCTTCTATCCGGGTTCCTTGAATGGGGGGTGGATAGAGAAGGAGAAATTTCTTTTAAGCCTATACATGTAGTAACTTTCCCTGTAAATAATCTCCCGTTTTGTGATGTATACATTTATATGAACCCCAAAAATTTTCTTTCTTTTCAATTTCTATACTTTCTTTACTGATGTCTGCATGGAATTGTGTCGGAGCGTGGGACTGTGATCACACTTAACGCTAAAGTATTCTATAGTATTATTTGACTTTTGTTTTAAGAAGTTAAATGCTGAGTTTTTATCATAATTTCAGAGTCAGCCAGAAGTATTAACATAAAAGAGAGATTAAGTAGTTAATCTTATAAGGAAATTAGTATTAAATATTCTTAACAATAAGATTCCGGAAAAAGTTGCAGCAGAGAATGAATATATGACGATGTTCAGATATATTTATATATGTATGCATATATATAAATTTGGCCTTAGAATTTGGGGGATGCAAACTTTTTGTAAATTCTTCTAGGGTATGGGGAAACTCTTTGCTATACCATTACAAATGCTGTATGAATTACTGAAAGTATTCGTTACCATATTCAGGCTGTTTTGATCTATAGTCTTAAGATGGATGTGTCCACGCACACGTTATTTACACATGGACTGCAGTAAAATTATTTCGTGTAGTACATTATGGATTATCTCCAATAGCATCATCTAAGGTTCTTACTCTATGGTAATGATAATGATAAAAATATAAACGTCGTACAGAGAATATCTGTATACTACGGTAACATAGTTAGTTAGTTGATCCTCGCTTGAAGACAGTTCCGCTCTTTATCCTCTCTGCAGAATCTTACTTTGACATAATCTATTTCACTCAGACTTAATTTTGTAAAAAAATGTTGGACGCAGAGCTCTCCTGTCTGAAGTTTCAAAATTCAAAATTATATAGTGGTTGGTACTTAAGTTTTCCAGTTAGGCTATTTCCTGAGAGGTCTTAAGTTACGTTAAGTAAGACAGCTGCGGCTACAGATAACATGCCTGCTTCGGGTTCATTGCCCCTAATTACAAATTCAAGGTCTTACTTTTGTAAGAGTTATTTTCTGATTGATTTGACGTGAAAAAAAAATTATTTCACTTCAAAATGGAATTAAGATGCCAACATTTTTGAGAGGTAATTTTTCATAATTTGGCGATGAACTAACACCCTTAGTCACTATAGAACGATAGTTCAATGAGTTATGACGTTGGAGTACTTCGAATAAGAACGAACCACAAGAAGGACTCTTGCTGCTCCATAAGACATCGCAATTTCAAGAAACATCTTTTTTGAAGGCAATCAGTGCACCTACAAATGGAGGGGGGAGGGGGTTAATACAACTATGAATAAATGCATTTATATCATGTATAGAAAGTCTTCAAATTTAATGGACATAATCCTTTTTAAAAGCAATCTAGTGTTAAGGAAATCTCTTCATACTTCCTAACTTGTTCTTAAGTTAACTCTGTTTCAACCGCCATGAGACAACAAATGTGTTCCTCTTCCGTACTGGCTATGTCCACGACCGATGAGGCTCTGTTTACAATAACAAAAATGGCGCTAAAAAAAGTATTAACAGCTGATGTTCTGGTTCAGAGCGGCTGCGTCCCTGGCCAAAAGTCGAAAAATGAAGGATGAAAATATCGATGTTTTTGAAATGGATTCTTATAGAGCGGGGTTTGGTACATTCTGATCGGATAAGGTCAAAATATTGTATTCCTACTTTCCTGCGACAGTCGAAAGTTGTCTCTCTTAAGAACACGGTTGCGACAATTCAGTGCTTCACAAAATAGTAAATATGTTTATAATGACGTGTCCGATTCCAATTTTTTAAAATGGAAAATGTTAATATAGGTATGTAGAAACATTTGATGTACTTCAATTTTCGAAAATGTTTGTTGTTATTTAAGAAACAGTAGTCACGATTTTCATATTTTTTCGCTTTTTTAAAAATACATTTGTGTTAATACAAAAAAATTTTACACATTTTAACGTTGACATTGACTGGGACATGTTTTTTTAAATATCTATTAATGAAATGTACAAGAATTAGCTGCTCGAAAGTTGCCCATTTTGAATAATAACAATTTTAGTGTTACCGACAATACAGCCCGACGTTTTTTTTTTAGATCGTTGCCTTAACAGTAAGTTGCAAAGTAATTTAGCAGGCAATGGTGAGCGGTTTCGCTGTACATATCGACAAGTTCAAGGTTTATTGCTTAGATGTCGCTAAACTACATATATGTTGAGCTATATTCCTGGTACCCGATGCCAATATCGGTACATACCGTTTTAATTCATGGCTATGCGATAATAGAAATGGATGCCTTACCAATAGGACTACTTTCCGAGGACGCTCAAGAAGCTAGGAACAAGGACATTCGTCGGTACCACGAAAATTTTGCTCGAAAATGGACAACTTCTACTGGCAACACCAGAAGGTAATGTCACAAATAGTAGCTACCGTTAGCAAAAACTGATACATGTACGACGGATCCATCTGACTCAGATTATAATTTTTAATTAATCTAATGTATTCTATTATGTTGTTATGGTCGTGGCATACTGCAGGCAGCAGTACGCTACCCGACGGCTAGCAGCAGTACGCTACCCGACGGCTAGCAGCAGTACACAGCATGTGCCACACGTGGAACATGCTGCTGTCGAGACTCGAGCGGACGAGTCAAGTCTGACCGGGACAAGTACCCGAGCGAACGGAAAGAAGAAGAAGATTGCTTTTGATGGTGAGGTGCTGACAGTTTTCTGAGAAGCAGAAAAGAAAAATTCAAAATTATCGGAACTTATACACGAGATCTAAGTTGAAAAAAAGAAAAAAATCGCAGTGACGTGAGCCTAGTAAAATTGGACCGTAAATTATATTCTGAAACTCGCCAGAGTTTAGAAACAACTTTCAGGCTGTATAATTCCACATCGTGGTGGTGTCTGAGATAACCGAGGAGTCATGTTCATAGTTTGTGGTCCCCGTTAAGTATGTGAAAGTCTCCTTTGGTGACCATTATACTGTATGGTCACTTTTCCCAGTTCTTTGGAAGCAATAAATTTGCAGCTGTTCAGCCAGAGAATCATCAGAACGAATGCAACAACTACTTAGCTGGCACTTTTTCACCAATGGGCGTGAGGCGTATTAATATAACATTTTCCCAAATTCGCGAGTTGCAAATGTAGATGCACGGCAAGTACAGGTCGCATCATCTAAAACACGCAGAACTCCCATGGGGCCCCCACAACATACTCAAGGAAGTTCTCTGAATTTTATAAGCTAAAAGTAATATGATTTGTGTAAAGGATGATTTGTGTTTTAGTTTAGCAAGTGCACGTCTCGGCCAAGTCCAATATACTAACGAATATTAGAAATCGTTTAAATTTAAAATTCTATTGACAGTACCGCGGCAGATCATCTCGGAGGCCTCTGCGATGGATTCCCCAGCAATGGAGAAATGTAAGTCGTTACCTCTTAATTTGTTGAATATATTGTTTTTTTAAATATTATATGTTGATTGTACCTGAGCAAAAGGTTCAAGGATAAAGACAGGAAATTAATACAGATACAGTCTTCGTGTAGTCAAGAAAGTTCTTTTTAAAAAAAGGAAAAAATAAGATAAAATATTTTAGATCTTCGAATAAACTTAGAGAAAGATAAGAAGTTTCTCATACTGACACTAGTAACTCCTAAAGAAAGGAGAGTAGCTTATCACAATAATATAGCGACTTGGCTAGGGGGTCTGGTAGACTAGCGAGGAGGTAATCTTATACGTTAGAATTGGTATTGAATATATATGTTTATAAATGCACTTATTTGATATCGAGCAATATTTTTTGGAATTTGATTAGACTATGAAGATTTTTTGGAATTCGATTAGACTATAATGATATCGAGTGAAATTTTTGATGAGAATTTGTATAACCTCAAATGATATCGAATAACTTTCTGCTGAATACGATTAAACCTATATTAAGTAATACAGACAGGGAATACTTGTACTGATTGCATGGTTATTCCCAATAACAATAATTGATAGAGTGCTATGATATTTTTCTGTGAGGGTGCGATCTCCTAATAGGCAATCAATTGAGCTTCCTAGAGAAAAAAAAATGTGAATAAATCTTCTTGTTTTTAACGTAATGACGATATAAAGTTATCATTTTTCTCCCATCATTCTACTGGAGCCCTCTTAACTTGAAGGTTGACTAGGTCGGTTCTCGTCTTTTCTATTCACAGGTCATAACAGAGATACTGTATCATATCGCCCACAGTATCGCAGGGTGGTTAGGGCAATGGCGGTGGAAGCAGAACACCTGCGCTTCCAATTAGGTAAGTGGTAGGTAGTGTAAAGGTCCCTTCAGGACTGAATGTGTGGTACGGCCTTTGGTTTGGCAGGCACGATTTTCTTTTTTATATGGCTGGTGGTATAGCGGCAGGTTTGCGTGGAACCTCCCCACACTCTCCGCCAATAGCCGAGGCGAGCTAGAGTGCCGCCCTGCAGTCAACGCTGTCCACCGAGTGATCTGTCACCTCATGCTGGCAGTTTGGACTTCACGTCCAAGTCAATCACTCTGACATAGTTCCATAACAAAATGGCGCCCAACGTGGGGCCACCTCAGTTGGACTTCGGTGTCTGAATGTGATGGATGCTGGAGACTAGGATTACTTGGAGATATGGACATTTGGCTGTTAGCTAATCGTCTGACTCGGTAGTCTCATATCCAGTAGAAGTTACAGGCGGACCTGAGTCTAACTGGTGTTGTTATCTATATTAATTGTTTAGTAGAGTAAAGCACTTGCATAGTGTAATAGTTCCATAACAATGTACCTGAGATAAAATAAACATTTACGTATTCTACAAAATCGTTTTTCATTTTGGAATTTCAAATGCTATTAATCTACTATCTAATTCGTAATTAGCGACCCCGAAAACACAATGGTGCAAATTTTCGGATCGATAAAGTGATTATTTTTTCAAAATGTCAGCCATTTTGAATTTCATAATTTGTAATTAGCAACCCTGAAAACCTAATAGTGGAAATTTTTGAGTTATTATTCTCACTCGGCTTTTGGCCAGGGATTAGACCGTTCTGAACAACTGTGCGTCGAGTAGAATTGCCGGGGTGAGCACACATTTTTGTTGTATTAAATACTTATTATAATAAATGATTCTGTGGATTACGATATTATTATGTTATTAATTTTAGATTTAGATAGAAATATAAAAAATGCCGCCCCAAAATATGTGTCGCCCGGGCGACCCCCCCAAATACGCTACTGAGTAAGCAAATCGTGGGAGTGTAATGTTTGACTTGATAATAAAGTGCAATTTATGCTTAACGGAGTTTTATTATAATGTGAAAGAGTGAATTTTAAATGAAGCTTAAAATGATTAAGTTTTTGTTTTCAGGGTCAAACTTATATTTTAGATGGATTAACCTTATGCTTGTGAATCGGGGCACTGGGGACCTGAGTCACAACAATATGAATACCGGGGTATGAAAGAAAAGAAGTGCATACTATCAGAAAATGCTTATCAGACTTACACGCTGCTTTTAACAAGTTTAATAATTCCCATCGTATCGTACAATATTTGTGGTTTGTTTATTAAATTGGCAAATCCAATCATAAATAAAACATAATCTCTAAGTATCTGGTAGGTCAAACAGGTACTAAAATATTTAGCTGTTCATGGATTTTTCTATTTAAACCTTTCGTAAATTTTTTCTATGTCCATTTTTTTGTGCCCCTTTTCTCCTAATGCCCTAAGCACGTGCTTAGCTTGCTTAATGCTGAATGGTTAGGCCCTGACCTTTGGTTAGACCAATTTTATAATTTATCTGAGATTTTTTCTGTTCAGTTCACATTAACTGAATTGGTATACCCAAGATTGATTTGCGTTTCGTGAACTTCATTGGAATAATTCTATGGATTTTCCACTGTATGTGGAGACCTGTCCTTAAAATTTCTCTAAAAGTGACAAAACAATTCTAGAATTGATAAACGATGAAATCCGGAGAAAAAATGACATACGAACTCTATTAAGCCATCAATGCAGCAAAACCACACAGCAGAAAATAACTACTTTGGTACAAGCAGCATTAACTGGCAGACGATCTAATCTGATAAATAGTTATAGAGTGCAAGCGACAGCTGTAGAGATTCAAAGAGATAATAATGGACAAAGGTGCTATTAAAAGGAACGACATTTTAATTCTGCCAGGAATAGCTTAAAAAACTTGAAAAGGTGGGTTGATTTTTTTTTACTCCATCGATAAATTCGTTTTCACAAAGTATGTCCAGTAAAAATTCCAAAACTGTAAGTATACATACAATAGATAAAAAAAATTTGACAACATGTAGACAGTTTAAAATAACTTCTTTTTCCACATTAACCCTGACAGGTAATCCTATTCACGAAATCACAAAAATTTTCTGGCAGAATTTTGTGAACATTCAAGGATTTTTCTTTTGTTCCGTTTTTTTCTTCCTATTTGGCTGCATGCGACGCAACGGTTGAAATTCATGTGAAGGGCAATGGCAAATGTTCAGGAAACACAGCAACAGCAGCATTATGAAGAAAAAGGCGAACACAATTTAAACAGCTTAATGAAAAATTTTCTGCACAAAATTTAGACGAAAGCTGTAAATCCTTTCTGCAAAATCTTATTAGTCCGTAAAAGCGGATTTCCGAGACTTTTGAGTGCTCATTAAAATCGTAATTTTGCAGGTGCAGCTTTTATTTTTATTCTGTACAACTTCAAATGTAGCATGAGCTCTATTAAAAATTGCACTATTAAGATTTTTCTCTTCAAAACAAACACCGACAAGGTGCATGACTGAAAGTACTTTTAAACCGCATTCGAAAATTGCAACTACTTTACCGGACAGAAAGCAAAAGAGGCATTGGCCTTAATGAGGGCTTTAAATAAGATGCATGGTAGAGAAAAACTTTATAATTAAGTAAGGTCTGACGGAGAATTCTGTTTAAATGTGTTTTTAGTGTTAAAGCTTTGAATAAAATATTAAAACACTTAAAGTTTGTATTATTCGGTCTCTCCCTCTTTTTGGATTGTAATATCTCTGAATGAAAAGAGGATTTCCATAATAATAACGATTATCCTTAACGCCACACAGTTTCAAATATTTCGTAAGGTTTGGTTCATCCATAATTTTGCACGAACATTTGAAATGGATGGAGGTGACACAGAGCCCTATAGTAGAAAAACCCCAATGGATACATTAGAAACGTTTCTGGAAGGCTAATAATAAGAAAACAAAAATCTTAATGTACAATCGCTGAGCCAGTGTTGCGATATAAAGTTTAGAAATTAAGCTAGGCATTCTCTTGAATTAATGCCACTGTCTCATGTAGGAGGACTATGAAAAGGTGCCATGAAGTGAAATATAAAAAATGTAGTGGATGCGGACCCTCTTTCAAAATATTAAAACTAACATCTGACTGTGGGAGTAACTTTTGTCGGTTTGTGATGTTCCGTGATAAACTTCTATGATTCATTTAAAATGTTAGAAGTGCTTCAATTTCTTAATTAACCCTTCCGGTACGAAATAGCACGATGCAGAAATGCTTCGGAGCAAAAGTAAAAGTAACAAGTGCCTGTCCTTTTGGACTGGGGACACGTATGGTTCCTCAACCCAAAGCCAAATCCGGGATGCGTAACTGTTACTGCGTTACTGTTCTATCATAAAGGGGCCGTGTGTGTTATAAAAAAATGGGAACTCAAGGCGGATGGTGCAGGAGAGGAAATTTAGAAGGGCCGGTGTGTGGGGAGACGAATGGGGGCTGACATAAAAAAATTTAATTTTTATGTTTTTTTTTTTAGAAGTTGCCAAACCATACAGGGGTAAGCTCAGTCTCTATAGATCCAATCGAAAATCTGAGACATCAGTTTGTCCGTTAGGAAGGTGTGCGTCGGTGCAATAGGCTATATTCTATTTTTTATTTATATATTATTATGATTGGCATGCGATACCGTTAAATATTTTTTCACAATATTGGCCAATGCATAATTCTACATGGAAGGGTAGAGCAGTGCGATCCTTTCAGTTGTATTTGTGGTCATGGGGCGGAAAAAAGAAAAAAAATGTTATAAGGGGGGGGGGGGGGGGGGGAGGGGCTAGAGGTTTATACCAAGCTCAGTAGGGATTACCCAAAATATGGCATGCGGGGTATTAAATTAGAGAGGGTAGAGAGTGTCATCGAGTAGTGAGGTGTTACCGCTCTTTATTTTTCGATATTTTCACGGGTGCATAGCTTTGCTACGTGGGAGGGCCATAGAGCAATGTGGTTTTTAAAGTTGCACTTGTGATGTTCGGCAAAAAAGATAGGTAAAAAAATAGTAAAGATGGTTTGGGAGGGGGGGGGGGGGGTACCATCCTCTATATCGGGTTGTCCAAAATGGGGCGTGAGTGAGTGGCTGGGCTATTTTTTTAATTCTGTAAGCTTCGTATGGACATTTTTACCATTAAAATACCTTTTTTTACACGTGGATTAACACTGCATATATTTCGTCCGTTCTTTCTTTCATGTGAATTAGCGCTTAGTTATAAGCATTTGTTATTTGGGTGGCAAATTTCCTCGACGTAAAGATTCTTCGCATACACGAGATTAATATAAAGCCATTTTTTATTTAAAAAAAAAATGGTCATTTTCCACTATAAAAAGAACTGGTTGATTTCTTTACGGATTATCTCCGAAATTAATTAGCATTTAAAAACTAACTAGATATGTAATTAGGGGACCAAATGTAGATGTGATTTCATTTTACAAGGATGTCTTAACACTACGTCAATTAAGTTGGGACCGCCATTTCATGGTAGAAAAGTTTTGAATACGTCGAAATTTAGGGCTCAATTAGGGCTAATTTAATGTCACTTCAACGAATTTAATACTCATGTATTTTGAAAAAAAAATCCTTGGATAATCCAACTTTATTAACATTTAGGACCACCACTACTGAGAATTGGTTAAATAGTATTGTTACAAAATCCATGGAAGATTCGAAGACAACAAATAGTATAATGGTTGATTTCAGACATCGGCGCGGCGATGGTATATAACGAACCAACCCAATTAGCACGTATTGGATGTAAATGAGGCAATAAATTAGACCCAATTGAACCCTAAAATATTATGCAGTGTAACTATTGTGACAATATTATTTAACCTATTTTCAGTAGTAGTGGTCCTAGCATTTAATTAGTTAGATTATCCATGGATTTAGTAGTGGTGATGGTCCTAACTTTTAATAAAGTTGGATTATCCATGGATTTTTTTAAAAAGTTCTAGAGCATTAAATTCGGGGAAGTGGTTTTAAATTAGCCCTAATTGAGCCCTAAAATATTATGCAGTGTAACTATTGTAACAATACTATTTAACCAATTCTCAGTAGTGGTGATCTTAACTTTTAATAAAGTTGGATTATCCAGGGTTTTTTTCAAAAAGTACTAGAGCAATAAATTCGGGGAAGTGGCATTAAATTAGCCCTAATTGAGCCCTAAAACATTATGCAGTTCACACAATTGTAACAATACTATTTAACCCATTCCCAGTATTGGTGGTGCTAACTTTTAATAAAGTTGGATTTTCCATGGATTTTTTTAAAAAGTACTAGAGCATTAAATTCGGGGAAGTGGCATTAAATTAGCCAAAACAACACGTAGAAGGTTATTTTCGGAACCATTTAATAAAGAGTAAAGAGCAGAAACAAAGCAACGGAAACCGAAAAAAGGGGTTCTAACACATAAGACCGATTACAAAATACACTAAGCCAACGAAACCATATTAATTCAATTACCTTAATCTAATTATATTAATCTAGCTATATATTAACTACACCACCCACCAAACACATAACTAAATTATATGCACCAGAAACGTAAGCAAAAACGATCACCAAATAAATCACCTACGACGCACAGAGATGCAGAACAGTAAGCCACTAATGACCCACTAGAAAAGGATAGAAAAGTTACAGTAGGATTAGAGCCTAAGGGGGGGGGGGGGGGGTGGCGCACCACAGAGAACACCCACCAAGAGAAAATAGTAAATACATGTGCATACCTAAACCCACACAGGCAATCACAAGAATGTGAATACAGAGTGAGGTGGCGGTGATCATGTAATCGGTACACGCGTGATTCGATAGCATAGCTAGAATAGACGAAGTAAACTTGTGAACCAAATACTAGATAATAAATCAATGTGATTATAAACCCACACAGCATACAAACTGAACGTTTAAACAATAGGAAAACTTCTGATGAGTCCCGTGGCTGGGACGAAACATGTCAAGTATAGCCAAACAGGAGCCTACACGGCAGCCCCCTAAAAGTCTGAAGCCCCTGAAATAAATTTTTTATATATTTTTTTTTGTGTTTGACCATAACAAGATGCGAAGCACGCATTTAATGATAAATCATGTTGCAGGACAGACACATAGGATATAAGGGGATGTAATCTTAACCCAAAAGTAAGGGAACACAAACAAGGCGAAACATTGAACGCCAAACTATGAATATAAGGTTGCTGAGTTACATATATTGTTTACTAAGACATAGGTTTATATATAATATATTAATTCATATACAAGACTTTTTCATTTTTTCATTAATTTACTAAATAATAGAGGATATATGTGTGCTGGATTATATTTTTATACATTTTTTACTAGATTGTTATAAGTTTTTTGCAGAGCTGTATTTTTATCAAGGCATATGACACACACGGAACACTACATCTAACACACCAAACAGACAACACCAGACAGCACCAACAAAAACACAGAACAAAGACACACAAAACACAGCATCCACACCTCTGAATGAGGAAACCCTTCTAGTACTTCACGTAGGTACCACGGTGGCTAAACTAAACCACCAACGGCGGTGGACAACTGGTGCCCCACCTGCCGTACAACGCTTCGTCAGGCTGCTTTGAGGAATTTATATCCTTAAACACAGATGACATAGTACCAGCACTGGAAGTATTTTTGCTAATATATATAACAATACTATTTAAACCTATTCTCAGTAGTGGTGTTCCTAACTTTTGATAAAGTTGGATTATTTTAAAAAGTACTAGAGCATTAAATTCGTGGAAGCGGCACTAAATTAGCCCTAATTGATCCCTAAATTTTGACGTATTTAAAACTTTTTTACCATGAAATGGCGGTCCCAACTTAATTGACGTCTTAACATTTATATTTAAAAATTTGTATCAATACTTCTATTAAGTCGTTTCGGACATAGTTTTTGTTTTTTAATTGAAATGTTAAGTCATTATATCTGTGTCGTTTGATTATATTTGGTTTTTAGTTTACAAATAAGATCGTTCTCTTTCGCATACGGCTGCTCGATTTCATCTTTTAATTCGAACATTCTTTCGAAACTGTAGTTTCTACAATCTTTTTCCATACATAACTTTCACTGGCAAGCCGTCTTCTATCAGACGGTTCCTACTTCAAATACCAAAGGTACTCATTCGGTGATTTTCACGCTGTCTCCCTATCAATCAATCTTGCTTCTACTGTCGCACCTTCACTGAGCTAATTATTTGTAACTTTTTCGCCATCCTGTATATCCCCAATTTTAGTATCAACAACGTCTTCATATATTTTAATACCTGTATCATCACACTGTTCTCAATGTTGCATATAATTTTCATATAATTTTTACCTGTCGATAATGTATCTGGTCGTTTACGAAGCTCTTTTTCCTTTATCCAGAACAAATTGTTAAGCATAAAATCAACTGTGGAATTTTTTCAGTCATCCAAGATGTTAGCCCTGTTGAATTTGGACTATTATATTAGAGAAATGTCTTGTTTGTTCGAACTCCATAACAGTGTACTAATACATAATGAATTGAGTATACTAAACTATATTATACAATTTTTTAAATACTTCTTTCTATTCAGAACTTCTTACAATTCTCTTTCTTAAGCAACTTGGGATTTCGGACGTCTATTTAGCGTAATCGCAATTTCACAAATGTCGGATATATCTACAGAGCTCATTCCAAAGTGGGATTCATTTATATTATTCTGATAGTCGATTGAGTCATTTGCCATTTATTTAAGCAAAGTTCTCCATAGAAAAAAAACTTCAATGAAAACTTTATGGCATAGATCTTACTATGACCATTTGTCATCATCATTACATATTAAAAGTCAGGAAATTTCTGGAATTTCTATATTTCTGTAGAGTTCAGAATAACTGTCGAATCAACCTACACTACTTTCACAAATAATTACTTTAATAACTTTCATGAAATTTTCAAGAAAATAACAATTTATTGTGAATAAGGGTATGATTGATGAAACCAGGACAGCATTTTTTCGAAATTTAAAAATGCTATAACTCGCAAAATACGCAATGTATAGGGAAAGTTTCGAATTCGAATTTCTGTTTTCACAAACCCTCAAAATATGTAAAATTTCGCAAAAATTGGTGATGATCGTGGTACATATGTCGCCTATTTTATATGGATATACGTATTATCGTGGCTCTGGTACTGTATGCGTGTAACTGTTGTATCGTTGAAATATGTGGAAAAATTTCATAAAATTACCGGAGAGATCCTGTTGGGATAGTCGAACAGCCAGGATGTCTATCGTTATCAAAAGTAGGTATATACCTTGTGAATTTGATGATGTAAATGGAATAATGGGCCATCCCACACCAGTATTCTTGATGCAGTATGTATACTGGTTTTCTATGGAAGAGGTAAAAAGAAGCAAAAACTATCTCTACACTTTGGAGAGATATCTCTTCGTTTCTTCTTCTCACCTCCATCCCACACGAATATCCTTGATGCAGTATGCCTACCGGGATTCTAGGAAAGAGGTGAGAAGAAGCAAAGAGATATCTCTCCACAGTGTAGAGAAAACTTTTTGCTTCTTCTCACCTCTTCCCCAGAAAACCTGTTTGCATAATGCATCAGGAATAATCGTGTTGGATGGAATAATAGTTGCAACCGGAATAGACAAAGACTGTCTGTTTACATCTCATAACTTTAAAGATTTCTGTTTTTGTGGAAGAATTCTTTAAAAGCTGCTCAGTTTACGAGAGAATAAGCAAAGGAACATTAAAAGCATTTTATCCTTATTATTTTCTTTATATATATTTCTTTGCTTTAATATTTAATAAATATTCTTCATAACTCAAATGCTGCTTGCGTTGCCTGGTACTCTTTGTTTTCCTATCTTTTCTTCTTTTCGGTCGATTCTAAGTAACTGTCCGTCTGTCACTAAATGGAAAAAGGAATAACAGTTGATTAAATTAGAAGTATTTTCCGCGTTTTATAGCTGTTTGTCCAGGTTTAAATTTCTTTCCGATTTCCTTCTTCTTCTATTTTTAAGTGAACGCTAAAAAAGTTTTGATATTTTCCAAGCGATTTTTTATATTTTTTCAGGAAATTAATTTTTATAAATTTTTTCACAGGTATCCGACAACAAGAATCAGTTTTACGTTACTTAAAATTGAATTTCATATGGGCACAACAACAATACTAGAAATTACTATACGTGCGATGGCGTCGAATAATTGGTTAGGCAGCTAGAGAAATTTTCACAATTAAGGACATACTTCCCTAATTGTATATAGATGCAATAGATGGAGAGCATGCAAGGATCAAAAGATCTCACAAGAGTGGATCGTAGTATTTTAACTATAATCATTGCTTCTTATGGTGTTGGTAGATACTGGTAATTGCTTCATAATGATATATGTCAGAAGCTATCCCAAGTAACAATTTTTCCAATTTTTGGTGACTGAAGGTGATGGGTAGTTTTATTAGGGGTATATAATGGTTACTCGGTTATATACGAATTTCAGTGGTTATATAAGAGTTTTATAATATTACCAATTGGTGATGTAGTTTTATTAGAGTTTTTTAGGTTACTAATGGTTATCGTGGAAATAAGTTACTAAAGGTTTTATAAGTTGGTGATGGAAATGTTTCAATCACCAGCCTATATAACTTAGAGTAACCATTACTAGAAGGTATATAAGAAAGTTTTATAATTGTTTTGATCACCAAGTTATAAACTTATTGGTAATAAGTGTTTATTGCGGTATCCGTGGTTACCCTTATATAACTCGACAACTTTCAGTAATTTAGGTGACTTTAATAAAAATTGGGAACTTTCGGTAATACATATACCCACTATAAAATATCGTAAAATTGTTTGGTGGCTCTTTAGTAAATACGGTGATCGTTATAAAAACGAATTACTTTTAGTGTCGAATGGAGCCATTATAAAACTGTTTTTATTTATATAAGCTAATATAACCAAAGGGTATATAAGAACACTAACGTCTGTTTTTTGTGACTATAACTAAGATATAAAACATTACCAAAGGTTACATATTATGACTAAAGGGTATATAAGGACCATTTTCGAAGCATGGTAGTGCCTTTAGTTTATATAATATTTCTAGAAGCTTTATAAGGGTCATTCAGTTTATATAAAACTACTTGAAGTTTTATAATGGTAATTTGTTCATTTAAGTACAAGCCGCCATTTTTTCATCTGTCCATTGCAGATAATAAAGAAAATGTCGGTTAAGCCCATTTTTTAAATTGCAGATATATGGCTTCCGTTTTATTTTTATATGAAGAAAATACATCTTTTCAAGTACATAACATTTCTAAATTATGTTATGTAATTTTTATGAATTAATACCACCTAAGTGAACATTTTAAATTTTGTCATATTTAATTAAAATTATTAAAAATTACTTATTTTTGGAGGGGTTTGTATTTTTTAGAAGTATCTATGATGATATTCACAGTAAAATTTTAATTGCAGTTGAATTTCACCACGTACATGCCGATAAATTGTACTTCTAAAATGTAAAAATATTAGAACCTTACATTATAAAAATACAATACAAAAAAAATCGAAATTCTATGTCAAGATAGGTGTCGTAAATATTTGCATATTATTGTGTTATAAATGTAACGAAAAATAATTTCCTTAACATTTCAATCACTGAAAGTAATCAGTCTGAGAATTCCAAGCATTGTGGAAACGTTACCATCACCATTATAAACAAAGTTTATAAAGGTATCCGAAACATTACCGCAACCACTGCTATGACCAAAATAAATTAATCGAGAGCTTGGGTTATATAAGGGTTATATAAGAAGTTATATTAAGGTAACCAGAATATATTGGTTACTCATTTTATAAAACTTTTAGTTATAAAACTTTTAGTTATATAACGTTACTTAAATCAAGTCACGGTAACCTTTATATAATCCTCCATTTAAGCTCTATAAGGGGTTTATAGTGGTTACAAGGACGTTTCGAGTACCAGTCTATATAACTAAAGTTATATAATTTGGTAATGGAAACCTTGCGATTACTACTATATAAAAAAAATTGTTTCTTGGGATGGTAGCTCAAGTCATTCAAATATATTTGAAAAATTTACTTTTAGTTAAAAATTATATAAGAACGGGATAAACTGTGATAAACCTTTAATTTCGTTTGCCTGGTTTATCAAGTTTAAATGCACGAAGAGCAGCCTATGGGCTTTACTCTTAACGTGATTTAATAGGAGCAACTATTAGAACGTTAACTCCAGTGATATATATATGGGGAGCAGCTAGATAGCAGAACTCCAGCTAAGTTTAAAAAAAACACGATGAGTGAACTTCTGATAATGGTTCTTTCTTTAATTTGATTAGCTTATTTATACAACTTAAAATTAGCTTAGGATAACAATAATTACTATTATGATTAATTACTTTATTATTATTTCCTCATCGAAGCCCTCATGTTGAGTCGCGGTCAGTGATCGATATTTCGTCACTGCTTGTTATTTGCGCGCCACTTTAGTGGGCCACATTAATCGATGCAATTTGTGTATTGGGTAAGGGTAAGGCTGCCATCCGTCCGGGTTTCCCCGGATTTGTCCTAGTTTGGAGGGCGTCCGGGGAACGTCTGGGCGGGGTTTTCTATACCCACCGGGTTTTAAAATTTTGGAAGTCAATTAAATAAAAATTAATTTTTATATGTAATGTACGTGTACGTTGTAGCCAGAAATTATATTTTTCGAAGCGTTCTCTTAGCTACTCAAAGGAATCTTTGAGGAAGCAGATATCTTTATTGATTTTAGGATTATTCATCAGCTATATGAAAAGATATAACTCATCCAAATAAAAGTGTAAAAGAATTTTAAATCTTGAGTAGTTAGTTGAAATTTTTGATTCCGTTTAATTAATTAATTGTTCACTCACAATGTTATTTTCTGTTTGTTTAGCAACATGCGCTGAAAATCTGAAATCTTAATAAATACGAATTTCTCTTGATTCCCTTATAAGCGCATCTTGAATGCTTCCCTAGAATCTTTAAATGCGCGCTTCCCTCTGCCGACATGCTCACGAGCTACAGCACCAGCGCCAGCTACACATTGGAACGCCATCATAGACTCCGTACTTTCAATTTTTACGTCATAAGGTCGAGGTACAGGCGACGTCAAGGCATCCACCCCGGAGGCATCGCTCTTACATTCTGTCTGCGCCTACAGCCTAGTACTAAGGTCGCCGCTAAACTAAATTTTGTATGAAAATTTAGCAAGCTAGAAGATATTGGCGAAAATTTATCCTGAATTTTAGCGAGAGCGGCACTAAGGTCAACGCGCTAAATTTGCCTTTGGGTTTTGATTAGAGATTGCACGACCAGTAAGTCTCCAAAAAATTTTGCTTGAATTTATCCGCCCGGGCCGTTCTTTAGCGCGCTAAAAATATTTTTTGTCAGAGTTGTGAGATTTGATAAATTTATTGACCGGATTTTTGTAGTTAACGTAGTTTTGTACGACTTTGCTGTAAGTGGTCGTATTTTCAATATCATTCTTAATTTTTTTTTATTGTATACATTATGCATATTATTTTCATTTTATTAATATTTCCAAATAATTTTAACTTTCTGCTTTTAGAAATATTATGACCGCGCGTTGTATTTCCGTAAAATAATTGCAAAATGCTTCTTTTTCTTGTTTTTAATATATCTTTTCTCAGAGTCTCCGCTGTCAAATTTTAGCTGCTAAAGAACGGCTCGTTATTGGAGACCCGCTAATATTTAGTTTAGCGCGGACCTTATTACTAGGCTTACTACTACATGCTGCATGCTGTTCCACGGCGTAGTACAAGTGTGTAATCATGTTTGTCACGTATAGGTCGGAGTTACTATTATTTTTAACTAATTGAATTAATCTAATTTAATTTTCACTAGCAAAGTACTAATCACTTTTGATACTCGCGATTTGTTATTTTCCTATAAGTTTACCTATATCACTGTCGTTTTCATTTGATTTTTGATGCACAAAGCCAAAAACCTTCGAGGAACGCATTCCAAGCCATGAAACAGACTCTCTCACTACTACATGAGAGCCCTTACTTAGTCCTAACATTCTAAAAAGGTTGCAGAGTTCTTATGTAAAACTAACAAATGTTTGATTTGCATAACTCATGCGCCCTAAATTACTATTCAAACAGAAGAATAGTGTTCTGATAATATTAACCTTGCTTTCTGATCTACCCAACCGTAATCAAATATTTATACCTTTCCTAACAAAATTATTTAAACGGATATATCTTAGCCGAATGACTACGATTCCCCAAAACAAAAACTCTCAGCTGAGTTATAATTGCATTTAAAAATGTGCCATGGTCCGATGAATTCGAATGAATGAATGATTCGGACTCTGCAAATACACACATGCTACTATTACTCAGCTGAGAGTTAATGGTACGGCTCCTTTTTGTTCAAAACTATTTTATTATTTTGTTAAGTAAGGTATATAGAAAGTGTAGCCTTTGGGAAGGTAAGGAGTCATGCTTAAAATTACTGGAAGACTACTTTTCCTCTGTGGATAGTAATTTGGGCTTTGTAGCATATACAAAATCAATGTCTGGTCACTTTTCCATAAGAATCAATATAAATCATTTTAGAGAATTGGACTAGCACTCACAAGTATAGATTTATGTAGTATTTCTGGAGGATTTTGACCAAGCACTTACATTCACATCTAACAGTCTTTCAGAAATGTAGTTTCACTTTTTGAACTTCATGCGTCCACAATGTAAAATACAGTCACTTTAAACAATTTATTTGCTCTTTGAAGTTATTTGAAATATGGTTAAAATAACGGTATCGCCACTTGTAATAGGGATGTAAAATTACTCTAATTGAAAACCACCTCCAGGTATACATCCAAGTAATATTTTTTGTTGAGTTAATTGACCTTGTAACGATTATCGAAGCCAATATTTCCAAGTTGGGATTCTTTCAGTATTTGTTGACTGGTAAATACTTGCGAGTAAATACCTGAACCTGATTATTGTTATAACATGCGTGAATTTTCTTTCTTGTGTTCAGATCTTAAAATGCCTAAGCGTAAGTGTATATTTAATAGTGATTTGCAAAATAAATTTCCAATGTTGGGAAAAAGGAAAATGTGACTGGGCGGCTTTCTGTATCATTTGTTCGCAGAATATTCCGATAGCAAACAAGGGCGTTTGTGATATCAAAGAGCACTTAAACACAGAAAAACACAAAACAAATATCAAAACCCAAGCTAGTACTTCACAGATTCCCACATTTTTTGTTAGTCCAGTTCTGAGCACCACCTTATACGAGCAGCTGAAGGCGCAATGGCTTATCATACAATATGTGATCATATGGTATGTCTTTCAATTCTTTGGATTATACTAATGCCCTTAACCGAGAGTTGTGTCCGATGTCAGATACAGCAAAAAAATGACATGCAATCGCACGAAAGCTACAGCTATTGTAAACGGCCTGATTTTTATAATAAGTAAATTAAGAAAGACTCTGTATATCAATTTGAAACTATTTCATTGGTAAGTATAAAATAAGAAACATTATCTGATAAGAATGTCCGGGTATTAGGCTAAAAAGTCCGGGGTTTTCGCACTCATTATCCTAGTTTCACAATTTTAAAGATGGCTGCCCTAGTTAAGGGTGACCTGGGGGGTGATTCCGATCTCTTTGTCGTAGGTTAGGCGTATATTTTGTCACATATTTTGACACTTCACCTCAAATTTGTCGTACTTTTACATTCATAATATTCATTTTGATTTATCCTTTTCATCAACCACAAAGTAAATTAAAATGAATTTCCAATGAATTAATGTCAGAATACACGCCTAAAAGTACGACAAATTAGTCAACTGCTTCCAAGGTTGTGACAAAAATTGTATACTGTGGTAAATGGATATTCTACACCTAATTAGAGCAATAGAAGTCCTTAAATTCGAATTATTATTTTGAATTTGTAATGTGAAGTGTCATTTTCAGTTCACGATTTCTGAACTGAATAAGAACACGAAAATATCAGTAGAAAAGTTCATTTCATTTAGGCGTATATTTTGACATAAAGTACGAAAAACAAAAAAAAGATCAGAATCACCCCTGATCTCGTATTTCTTTATGTATGACAAGTGTCGGAGTACTCATTGTGCTTGGCCAATAAGTATGTCATGACATTATGAATGCAGGTAGGTATGTATGGTATATATGTAGGTAGGTAGGTAGATATTTATATATAGGTATGTGGATAGATATTTATGTATGTAGGTATGCTTATATGTAGGTATGTTTATATGTACATAAATAAAAAGATTACTCTTTTGGACTTTTTACGGGTCAAACTTAATTTTGTTCAAGAAAGAATTTTTTGGGGACTCTCCGGTATATAGCAAAAGCTAAAAAATGTTCTAATTTGTTATTTCATCACACAACTCATTAATTTTTGTGACAAGTTTCAAGTCTTGGTTTGACTCATCAACAGGTCCCAAATAGCGAAATTGGGTGATTTGAAAAACAAATGACAAAATAAAAAATAAAAGAAGAAAGAAATGAAGAGTTTTGAGAAAAGGAAGAAACTTGTCACCAAAAATTAATGAGTTGTGTGATGAAATAACAAATTTAGAACATTTTTTAGCTTTTGCTATATACCGGAGAGTCCCAAATAATTCTTTCTTGAACAAAATTAAGTTTATATGTAGGTATGCCACAAAACCTACCTGAAGAAAGATGTCTATCTAATTATCACAGAATTTCATTTGTATTTTATGTGGAAGTTTAATAAAATGTTGTTGCATTCTGCATAATTACATTAATTTAATTCTAGGACTCTTAGGGCCGTATTTACCAAGCCATTTAACACAAATTTAATTTAAATTTAATTATTGTTGAGGACCGCAATTAAATTTTTGTAGCTATTCACCAACCTAAATAAAATAAACAATTTCGGACATTTCGGTCTATCAGCTACAAGATTTACCGAATTTGGCAAGTGACAGTTCATGTAATTTAAATATTATTTAGAAAGTTAAAAGAAGTTTTTATGTATTGTTACGAGCGTGGCCTTAATTCGTTATTTAAAACACAATATTTCAGATCTAATTCAAAAGTTCTTTCTTTATTTAACTTTACTGTTTACTCTCACAAATTCACAAATAATTATCAAATCAACTCTTTATTTATCGCTAGTATTGTACTTCTGATTATCGCAATCCAAATAGTTTACTTCGTTCACTTCTCACTTCGCTGTCTGAAATAATACTCGCCTCCTGGTTGTGAGCAGCGCCGTATTTATACTCTACGAATTATCCTAGAACCTTCCTGAATATTCCATTCTCCAAACCCAGTTTACTAGGATGTCACTAACCTAAAGTTGTTTCCATTTCCAATAGATGTCGCTTGTATCACTTTGTGGCGCGTAACACTGTCCCCTTCTTAAAATTGTTCGTCCCGAACAACAGGTGATCCACGGTCTTGATGCTCGCAGTATTGACATAAACGATCTAGATGAACGATTTTCCGTTTGCCTCTTGTACCCCGCTGAATCCTATATACTACGTCATTTATTCTAGTCACTACTGAATACGGTCCTTCCCATTGTTGTTGTAACTTGGGAGAACGTCCCTTACGTCGTTTCGGGTTGTACAGCCAAACAAGGTCACCTTCATTAAATCCTGCTGAGTTAGCACGTAAGTCATAGCGGGTCTTCATCCGATCGGTATTTATTGCTAATTTTTTCTCTCGTGACTTCGTCTACATCAGCCAATCGTTGTCTAAGTTCCGATACATAATCGTCTGGTAACTTTTGTTCACCTCTGGGTGTACCAAACTTGAGATCGCTAGGTAAACGCATCTCCTTTCCGAATATTACTTTTGCTGGAGTTTGTCCGGTCGTGTTGTGTACAGCTGATCGATAGGCCATTAAGAACATGGGAATATGTCGATCCCAATCGCGTTGGTGATAGTCGACTACTTTCTTTAGATGCTGGACCAATGTTCTGTTGAAGCGTTCTACCATGCCATCAGATTGTGGATGCAGAGGAGTTGTTCTGGTTTTTCTTATTCCCAGAATTTTACACATCTCTTGGAAAGTCCGTGATTCGAAGTTCCGTCCTTGGTCCGAATGAAGTTCAAGAGGAACACCATATCTACTGACCCAATTCGTTACTACTTGATCCGCTACTGTGGTAGACTCTTGATTAGGGATTGCATAAGCTTCAGTCGATTTACTGAAATAGTCAATAGCAACTAATATATAACGGTTACCGTTATCTGTTTCTGGAAAAGGTCCAGCGATGTCAACGGCTATCCTTTCAAATGGGGCTCCTACATTATACTTATGCATTTCTCCTCTACTTCTGTGTTGTGGTCCTTTGCAAGAAGCACAGATAGTGCATCTGCGGCACCATTCCTCAACATCCTCTCGCATATGTAACCAATAAAACCTTTCACGTATTTTGGAAATTGTTTTATTCACCCCCAAATGTCCTCCAGATGATCCACTGTTCATTTCTTCTAGAACATCTTTGACCTGGGATGCTGGCACGACTATCTGCATTCGGAATGACTCGCCGTTAGTTGATTCCCACTTGCGCTTTAATATACCATATTCAACGTGAAGAGAGTTCCATTGAGCCCAGTAGCTCTTCAGTTTCTCACTCCTCTCCGAGATATCTTGCCATTGTGGTCTTTCCATGTCTTCTTTCCAAGCAAGAATAGGTGATATGTCTGGGTCTTCCCGTTGTGCTGTTCGCAAGCTCTCGTTGTTCCAACCTGTCGATGGTTCCACCGTCATCAGCTGTATTGTTGCTTTTGTTTCTTTTTCTTCCAGCCGAACGTAATGTTTGCATTCAACTTTGCATGGACGACGTGAAAGGGCGTCTGCATTTCCATGGATACGTCCTCTTCGGTGTTGGATTTCAAAGTCATAAGCTTGGAGTCGCTCTATCCATCTCGCCACTTGCCCCTCAGGGTTCTTAAACTGCAAAAGCCATTTAAGCGCTGCATGGTCAGTGCGGAGGATAAATTTCTGCCCGTAGAGATATTTATGGAAATGCTTGGTTGAGTTTACAATGGCAAGTAGCTCTTTCCTTGTAGCACAATAATTTCTCTCTGATTTTGAGAGTGCTTTGCTAAAATAAGCTACTGGCACCTCTTGACCATCCTCCTCCTGAGAAAGCACTGTACCAATCTGGCATCCGTGTCCAATATAAAAGTTTTTCCCAGCTTTGGATAGTGAAGCACTGGAGTTCCACAGAGCTGTTGCTTCAAATTTGCAAAACTCTCGTTACATTTATCTGACCATATGAACGGCTTTCCTTTTTCTGTAAGTTGATGTAGGCTCCTTGTTATATCTGCAAAACCTTTTACGAATCGCCTGTAGTGGATAGCCAATGCAAGAAAACTCCTTAATTGATGTTTGTCCTTTGGAACAGGCCAATTTTTCACAGCTCTAATCCTCTCTGGATCAGTTGTTACTCCTCGTGATGAAACTATATGCCCCAAATATTTTACTTCATTCTTGAATAGAGCACTTTTATTCGTGCTGAGCTGCAGTTTCGCATCTCTCAATCTTTGAAGTACGTCCCGTAAGTTGTTTTTATGTTCCTCGAATGTCCTTCCGATCACAATTATGTCATCTAAGTAGATAAGACATGTTTTCCAGGTTAATCCTCGTAAAACACATTCCATGAGTCGTTCGAATGTGGCTGGAACATTACATAATCCAAATGGCATAACTTTGAATTGCCATAAGCCACTTCCAACTGAGAAAGCAGTTTTGTCTCGGTCCTCGGGATGTATTTCCACTTGCCAGTAACCGCTCTTCAAATCCAAAGTGGAAAACCATTGCGCTCCGGAAAGGGTGTCCAATGTGTCATCAATCCTTGGTAACGGATAGATATCCTTTCCTGTTACATTATTTAGTTGGCGGTAGTCCACACAGAATCGTGTGCTGCCATCCTTTTTCCTGACCAAAACAACTGGCGATGTCCAAGGGCTGTTAGATTCCTCAATTATGCCTAGTTCTTTCATGGAATTTATCATATCTGTAACTTCTGGTTGTTTGGCTAATGGTAGTCTTCGTGGTGGTTGCCGAATGGGCCTAGAATCTCCTGTATTGATCCGATGCTGGACAAGATTTGTTTTGCCGAAATCATCATCATTCATTGCAAATAATTCCGAAAATTCATCGATCATCTCTTTGGGATCGTTGTATTGCTGTTCACTTAAGGCACTAGATGAAAGAATTTTCTGAACCAGTTGAGTAGTAGCTGGTATACGTATCGCCTCCTTAATATTACTACCATTTTCCAAATTAACAATCTTATAAACAGGCTCACAATTTCCAATTATAGCACCTTCTTTTAGTTGTACCTCATTTTCGGATGTGTTGAGCACTCTGACTGGAATTAATGTTGCACCTTCTGCCTTCACTAAAGTCTTACCAACGATGATGTTCGATGTTACTTTTGTAGGGTTAGGCTCCACCAGATAGAATCGGCAGGTCCCGATGTCATCAGTAAGCTTTGTCCATACTAGAGTCTCCGAGAATGCGGAGAGGGTCATATTCTCACAGACCATCGTCCTTATTTTTGCATGATAATCTGTTCCTCCTCCTAGTCTCATAGGAATTTCTATGTTGCCATATTTGAGTAATCGTTCTCCGACATCTAAATTTATTTTATATGTGGTCATAAAGTCTACTCCAAGGATGCATTCATCCATTATGTCTGAAACTAGGAAATTGTGAGGAAATAGTAGTTCACCTAGTTGAATATCCAAAGTTATTTCTCCAAAAACTTGTGCTGCGGCTCCAGTTGCTGTTCTTAGTAAATATTTGGTGGTATTGTGAAGCCATTTGTTCTTGACAAGATCCGCTCTAATAATTGATCTCGAAGCTCCAGTGTCGATATATAACAAGGCTGCTATTATTTCTCTGCAACTGGGCTATCTGAATGATGACTTCGGGGCTGTCGACTCTACCAACCAACTTCTGCCCCCCGAAGTTGGTTTTTACATGTTTTCCGACTGCTGAACAGGGGAGCTGATGCGACTAGTCGCTGTTTGATATCTATGCTCTCCCCGAATAGCTCGACATCTTTGGCATTCTGTTCTGTTCTCCTCTTCTGGTGATTCTGTTCGACGGCGTTTTCTGCAGTTCCTTTGGAGGTGTCCTGGTCTATTACAATTCCAGCATCGCAGAATACCGCGTGAAGAATTGCTCTGTGATGGCTGCATTCTATTACAAGTACATTCCTCCACGAAATTTCTCTCACTCGTACTGCACTTCGAGAAGCTTGCCTGGTAGATTCATACGCTAATGCATACGCTAGTGCTTCTGCTGTTGATTTCTTTCGTGCTAGCCTTAACGCTTGTTGTAAATTTTGATCTGCAATGGCGTTCACAAATGCTTCTGCTGCCACTTCATTAAGGAAATCCGCATTTACGCTAGAGTATGAAAGATAAGCTAATCTTTCCACATCAGCCTGCAGTTGTTGTAGTGATTCGCCATGCTTTTGAATCCTGTTGCGTAGCTGTAGGCGATATACTTGCTGCATGTGTTCATCTCTATAACGTAACTCTATCGCCTGTACTAATGAAGTATAATCACGTTGCCTTTCCGTCGGTATAGTTTGTAAAAGCTCTGATGCAGAACCTTGAAGTGCTAATCCAATTTTTTAATTTTGTACGTCTAACGCGTTTTTCAGGAAATTTTTTGTTCCTCTAAGCGATTTTCTAGACAATTCTCCAGAGAAAGCTTTTGTTCATCCAAACGCGTTTCCAGTGATTTCTTCTGTTCATCTAAACGGGAGTCCATGGAATTGTTTTTGTTCATCCAAAGCATTCTTCTGTTCATCTAAACGGGACTCCATGGAATTCTTTTGTTCGTCCAAACGGGTTTCTATAGATTTCTTGTGTTCCTGGAAAGAATTCTTTTGTTCGTCCAAACGGGTTTCTATAGATTTCTTGTGTTCGTGGAGAGAATTCTTTTGTTCGTCCAAACGGGTTTCCATAGATTTCTTGTGGTCCTCGAGAGAATTCTTTTGTTCATCAAAACGGGCTTCCATTTTGCTCATTAAAGTACTTAAAAGCTGTTCTATGTTCATTGCAGGCTCTTCCTCAATTTCTGGTTCTTCTTCGAAAACGATTGTCTCAGGATTCTTTTCTTCCTCTATCAAAGCTTGTCTAAGTCGCTCGCATAGAACATTCTTTAGGCCAGTCGTTTGTAATGACCGCTTCCCCAACTCCACTTTCAATTACAGAATGCGAAGCTCCTCTAGCTTGCATCCTATTCTTGCGTCTTTTGTAATTCACTCACAGTTTAATATAAAATTATCTTTCGAATTTTTACACACGATTTCACAAAATTAATCACTCTTTGAATTTCAAAGTCAAATGCCACCACTTTATTTCACGATCTTATCCCACTTCTGACACCAGTTGTTACGAGCGTGGCCTTAATTCGTTATTTAAAACACAATATTTCAGATCTAATTCAAAAGTTCTTTCTTTATTTAACTTTACTGTTTACTCTCACAAATTCACAAATAATTATCAAATCAACTCTTTATTTATCGCTAGTACTGTACTTCTGATTATCGCGATCCAAATAGTTTACTTCGTTCACTTCTCACTTCGCTGTCTGAAATAATACTCGCCTCCTGGATATGAGCAGCGCCGTATTTATACTCTACGAATTATCCTAGAACCTTCCTGAATATTCCATTCTCCAAACCCAGTTTACTAGGATGTCTCTAACCTAAAGTTGTTTCCATTTCCAATAAATGTCGCTTGTATCACTTTGTGGCGCGTAACAGTATTATTAAAAATAATTTATAATATATGTGCAGTTCGTTTTAATTAAAAATAGCCCATATTAAGCAATTCACACATTAAAAATGATTTAAAAAAAAATCGCAATAACTGAATTACGCACAGAAAAATCGGTCTGAGTATCCCTTTATATTCATTTGAGGTTGCTGTAGGTTGTCAAATTCAATTTCGATTGATGGAATTTTCCTGTCTCTTAAAATATTGTTTAAAACAGCTGTCGCAACAAATACTATTACCGCTGTTGTGGGGGCTACTCGCATTTCTAAAAAAGGAAAATCAATCAAATCGAATCGATATATGTATATAAATGGACTGGTCATTGAACCGAAAATCCATAGCAGTAATTAAGATTAAATTAATTTGTATTTACTTTTTAATGCACTTGAAACTAAAAACCGTGGTTCTATTCACTGATATCGTAATATATCTAGACAGTTAAATTCTTGCTTCTTCAAACTTTTAACAGCTCTAGTAAAAATATGACATTTGACTGCATGACACTTGGAATCAGCTGATATCGAAATTAAATTTATTTATGAGAGGGGTAAGGCCTCACTTAAAATTAAATTAAAATTAAATTTTCATTAAATCGACTCGGTAAGTGTGGTTGGTAATAACTTTAATTGATTTTTTTTTAATTATGCTTGGTGTATACGGCCCTTAGTTTTCATCGGCCTGAGAAAGTACATATATTAGAATAAAGACGAATATAGCAAGACTTGCAGTTAGGTATTATTTCGCTAAATATTTTATATCTCCACAAGGATCTACTCCTTGGAAAAATGCAGAAATTCGAATATTTCACACCATGATTTTGTTTTCAGTGTTTTATTCAAATATTATTTTATACATTTTTCTTAAATGTATGTATATATATTGAAAATTTTTCTCTAGTTCACAAGTAAAACATTCGACATTAATTATCTTCTTGGCGGTAATTGTCAAATCTTTGCATCAAATAATTAATGATATAAATAAAATTTTGAAACTTGGCGCAACTATTAAGTGGATCCATTCGTACACCAGGTAATGGCTCATTGCGAGAACTTGAGCCCTCTATGTAATATCTGGCATCTATGTGGAATGTGGAACGGTTTACCATCTTCTGACCCCCTCCCTTTCTCCGAGTTAGTTTGAAAAGAAGTTTAGAACCCCAAACAGTCCCTCGAACATAGGCCAAAACAAGGCCCATTGTCCACCTTCTGGACCCATTAGCAATAGCTCAGAGGTCCCAATTGGACGCTCTTACAAAACTAAGTATTTGCTCCAAGCCGTCCTTGCCGGCCTCGTGCAGCTCATACAGGAGGTGTGAGGTAGGAGCGCTGTGTTGCTTTTCTGAGAGTGTTGGATAGTGATAAAGAAATTGAGGCACATAGGATCATCAACAAGTGTCCTTCCTGTAAAGGTTGGCCCCCCTGAAAAACGAGTGCCTAGGGAGAATAGACACTAGAGTTTCTCAAAGTTGGCTCATTAAGTCCCACAAGCTTATTCGTTTGATTTGGGTTAGGCTAATCCCAAAGTTCTTTTGTAATTCTTTTGTAAATCTAACTAAAGGCGACTGTACTGGCGGTCAGCCCAAATCGAAATAATTGAGGCAAAGTGTTTTGGTGCAATTCCGATTATGTAGGGAGATTTCTTCGAAGCTGCACTAAGCGAGAAAGCTCGTCCACCCTTCCGTTCCCACTTATATTGCGATGCTTTAGAACCCACCGAACAAGTACTCTGTTATTCCAATAGAGGGAATTCGGGGCGGTTTTACACTCCAGTATTGGTTTGGAGATTGTAAAGGATTTAGATAAAGCCTTAATAGCTGCTGAGCTGTCTGAGCAGATAGCGATTTCCGTCTTCTCAGTGTCTGAGTTAAAGAGATGCCTCCCTGCTTCAAGAATGCCCTTGACTTCTGCCTGAAAAACCATATCATAGCTTTGAAGGTGTATGTCAATTTCCAGCTGAGGCTCTTCGCAGAAAACGCCTGCTCTACTCCGGTGTTTTCTTCGGATTTGGAGCCATCAGTGTAGATAATAGAAGGGTTTCTTAATGGTTGGT
>CAWVNZ010001556.1:0-59779 GCA_963930735.1 Dioctria linearis | reverse complement strand
TCATAGAAATTGAGAATGTCAAATCTCAGGAAATATCAGTCAGTGCTGGTGTCCCCCAAGGTTCGGTCCTCGGACCAACTCTCTTCAATCTTTTCACCTATGACCAGCCTACCAACGACTCAAATTCCACCACACTACTTTATGCTGATGACTCCCTTACGTACGCCCACTCCATGTCATCCAATTTCGCTGCTACGAAAGTGGAGCGTCATGTCCTCAAACTTGACGAGTACTACAGAAAATGGGGCATCAAAATCAACCTTAATAAATCTGAAATGATTTGCATCCGAAACCCCTCCACAAGGGGAAGACCCAATCTCGCCACACGAGCCAACAACATAGAAATTGAAGTCAATAACGAAAAGCTCCAGCCTTCAAAGAACGCCAAATATCTTGGTGTCTCTTTCAATAATCTGTTGAAATTCAACAACCACGCCAAGCTAACCATGAGGAAAGCAAACTACGCTTACTCCCTACTCAACCCTATTATCAGAAGGAGAAACGGTCTCCCGAAAGATACAAAGCTTCTTATATATAAACAGCTCATCCGCCCAATCATATGCTATTGCTTCCCCATCTGGCACACCATTTCACCATCCTATATGAAGCAAATTAGCGCCCTCGAAAGAAAGATCCTAAGGGCCTGTACAGGAGTGTATAGAAAACCTGACGGACACTACTTTCCCAACACCTTTTTGTATGACAGTGCAAACATCACTCCAATCGAGGACTACCTCCTTTCTCTCGCGGTCAAACAACTTGAGAAGATCTCTCAACACCCTAACCCCCTCATTAGCCAGCTTTCAACGCAACTTCAAGTTGAAAATCACCACTACTTATCACCTCTCCACCTAATCAACTCGGAAACGAGAAACATTTATTACCTGGGCGAAAGATTTACTTTCTTCACTAGTTCAGGAAACCACCATCGTGGATAGGACAACATCCAGGCATCTCGATCATCGTGGGATTTATCAACGCTGGACCATTCTGGACTTTCGGGATATTTCTCACCATGCTGGAAGAAACGCCGGTCTCCAACTTACAACAAGTTAGAGAAATCTCTAACATTCCACAACTTCCCACTACCATCCAACTTCCCTATTCCTCTAAATTCCAAAATTATCACCTAACAGACAAGAACACAGTCTGCCGTCGCGCAACAGGCTGTAATAATTTCGACATCGTGTAACCTTAAGTTAATATAAATTCGAACAATTAAAGTGCAAAGTGAATCAAAGACAAAAGTGAACTCTAGGCCAAAATTAAAGCCTGTACGTAAACATTTTCAAATATCCCGGGATATCGGTTCGGTAATAAATTCGCCATAATTCGTTTTATTTCGTTAATCGCGTGTGAAGAACACTTGACTTGACTTGAAATTTTTCATTAAGTGATCAGCAGTGTTCCGGTGAAGTGCTCGTGTTGTGTAAAAAATAAAATAAAGTGAAAAATGACTGGCCGTGGTAAAGGTGGAAAAGGTTTAGGAAAGGGTGGTGCTAAGCGTCATCGTAAAGTTCTTCGTGATAATATCCAAGGTATCACAAAGCCAGCTATCCGTAGATTGGCTCGTCGAGGTGGTGTAAAACGTATCTCAGGTTTAATTTATGAAGAAACTCGAGGCGTTCTTAAAGTATTCCTTGAGAATGTTATTCGTGATGCTGTAACATATACTGAGCATGCTAAAAGGAAGACAGTTACTGCAATGGATGTAGTTTATGCTCTGAAAAGACAAGGACGCACTCTATACGGTTTCGGTGGTTAAAAAAATTTTGTGCAGTTTTGTGTACTTGTTGAAAAACGGTCCTTTTCAGGACCACAAAATATTTAAAAGAAAGAGGAAAAAGTTTGATGTTTATGTGTTATATTTACTATAAATACTAATACACTAAATATTTAAAGAAAGAGAAAAAATGTATACTGTAAACTAACTTTAATTCTTAGAAAACGCTAAGCCTGTGAAATTTTCTCTTCAAAACGTTTTCTACTTTTTTTTTTTTTTTTTGGACATTGAATGTTTTTCATCGAAATTTTGTATGGATTATAATTCACACATATCTCGAAAACTTGAATATTTTTCATTGAAATTATGTATGTATAATTCACACATACACAGCAAAATTTTTGCGTTATCGTTATTAAAACAGATTATTTTTCTACACCATAGAAGCCGACATATGTATGTAGGTATATCATAAAATAATTCCAAGAAGCAAAATTATGTAGGTATTAGGTAAATCTTATTTTACTCTTTGAACAAAAAATTTGTGGTCCTGAAAAGGACCGTTTGTTTAAAATAAATTCCTCTTTTTTATGAAATTTATGCTTTCTTCTCTGTTTTCTTGGGCAGAAGTACAGCCTGGATATTTGGCAAGACACCACCTTGAGCAATTGTCACACCAGATAGCAATTTATTCAATTCTTCGTCATTACGGATAGCCAATTGCAAATGCCTTGGAATAATTCTTGTCTTTTTGTTGTCCCTTGCAGCATTTCCAGCTAACTCAAGAACTTCAGCGGCCAAATACTCCATAACAGCTGCCAAATATACTGGAGCGCCAGCACCCACACGTTCAGCATAATTTCCTTTCCTCAATAAACGATGAATACGTCCAACAGGAAATTGTAGTCCAGCACGATTTGAACGAGACTTTGACTTTCCCTTAACTTTTCCACCTTTGCCACGGCCAGACATGATTAACACTTTTTATTTATTTTTCACACACAACACTTAACTGGAGAACACTTAGTTGAAGAATACGAGAATTTTTTCAAGAATCTAATATTTATACAAATTTTGAAACGACGCTCACTCACACTTTAGAAAAAAATAAGAGCGTCATTGGAGGGGATCTTACGTCTGCACGTAACCCTATAAATATCAGCGCACTAAAAATTTTTCAGCATTGATATTACACGATATTACTCGGTAATAAATTCGCCATAATTCGTTTTATTTCGTTAATCGCGTGTGAAGAACACTTGACTTGACTTGACTTGATTTTTCAGCATTCGTATTCAAGTCTTGACTTGAATTGATTGAAGTGTTGTTGTTTTTTTTTTTAAAGTGAAAAAAAGTGAATTTTGTGAAAAATGCCCCCAAAAACCAATGGTAAAGCAGCAAAGAAGGCTGGAAAAGCCCAAAAGAATATTTCGAAAAGTGATAAGAAGAAGAAGCGTAAGAGGAAGGAGAGTTACGCAATCTACATTTACAAAGTGTTGAAACAAGTGCATCCTGATACTGGAATTTCATCGAAAGCTATGAGTATCATGAACAGTTTTGTTAATGATATTTTTGAACGTATTGCAGCTGAAGCTTCTCGTTTAGCTCATTACAATAAACGATCAACAATTACAAGTCGGGAAATTCAAACTGCTGTGAGGCTTTTGTTGCCTGGTGAACTTGCTAAGCATGCTGTAAGTGAAGGAACTAAAGCTGTTACCAAATATACAAGCTCTAAATAAATGTCGCTTCATCATCGAGTTAATAACACACAAAAAATGGCCCTTTTCAGGGCCGCCAAATTAATGAAAAAAAGAGTATTTTAGATTGATGATAATATGTAAGTCTTCCTATCAAATGATTAAAGAGTGTATGTGTGTATTTAAAAAAAATGTTTCTTCCGATGTTGCAAAAATTTCAAATTAAATGATTATTTTTTACTTAAAAATGTTATGCGTAAACTGCTATAATTATGTTTTTTACTTTACTTAAACCGCTATAATTATTTATTTAATTCAAATAAGTTATAATTTTATCGCACAGATTCTCATGCTTAGATACACGAAATTAGTTCTAAATCACATTAGCGTGCCCTCAATTTCATGTTTACGTAGGATGAAAAAGCAAAACTAACTATGCAATGTATGCAATATATTCTATTAGTAATAATTTTCAGATAACATCTTTTCTTCATCTCTTTAATTAATAAATTGGTGGTCCTGAAAAGGACCATTTTATGTAAAATTTCTTTAGAGAAACTTTTTAAGCACGTTCACCACGAATACGACGAGCCAATTGGATGTCCTTGGGCATAATAGTAACACGTTTTGCATGAATTGCGCACAAATTAGTATCTTCAAATAAACCAACTAAATATGCTTCACTAGCTTCTTGCAATGCCATGACCGCTGAGCTCTGGAAACGTAAATCAGTTTTAAAATCTTGAGCAATCTCGCGGACAAGTCGTTGGAAAGGCAGTTTGCGAATAAGCAATTCGGTACTCTTCTGATAGCGACGAATTTCACGAAGAGCAACTGTACCAGGACGATACCGATGCGGCTTCTTAACTCCACTAGTAGCTGGTGCACTTTTACGCGCAGCTTTTGTGGCCAATTGCTTACGAGGAGCCTTTCCTCCAGTAGATTTACGAGCAGTTTGCTTAGTACGAGCCATTTTTTATTCACTCACAAAACTAAATTGAACTTTCACTTCACTAGTTGTACACAACACAAGACACAGTTTGAAAAGGCCTAAATTTTCAAAGCTACAGAATATTTATAGAAGATTTTCATTCACATATACATATTCGTTATTCTGGATTTTCAATTGTGTTGGATAGAAAAATTTGCTATAAATAAAATATGCTCTCAAAAATTTTTCATTTCATTCATTTCGTTCAAAATACCGGCTACTAAGGTGTCATTATAAATCGTGAGTTTTAATTGTGAAAGTGTATGTCATTCAAGTGAGTGACAAGTGACTGACAACATTAAGTGAACATCACAGCGAATATCCGAATATCCTAATATTCAGTATTGCATGCCACAATTTTGCCGACGGCATTTACGCAGTCACAGTGCGCGTGTGCCCGTGTAGATGTTTAAGCTAGTGTGTGACATTTCAATACAGACACAATTATTATTAGTGTATAGTCAAGTGATAGAGACACAGTGTATAATAAAGTGATAGAGACACATACATATTTAAAGAAATTATCTAAGTGTTAAGTGTTGTGATAAAGACACATACAAGTTAGTGATACGAATTGCGGTGATAAAGGACACCTTTTTCTTAGTGAATCATGAGTGAAATAAATCTCGGGTTTGAAGCCGAAAAAAGGGCACTTATGGCCGCTATTGAAAACAGCTTAAAAAGGTTGTACAGTAAGTACGAATTAGGCCTCCCGGAAGTCACTGTTCAGGAAGGGACAAGAAATTTGCTCGACGACAATAACGCCTCACTGCCTGAAGTAACCGAAGAAACAACCAGCGATGTGGATATGTCCAATGACTCAACCGAGTCATCTTCATCGAGTTTGGTTTCATCTGAGGATGAAAACAATTATACTGTTGTGGAAAACAACAAACGTAGAGCAAAGAGTAGCCCAGAGACGTCTCCTCAATCGGCCGGAACTCCAGCCAAGAAGAAGACATCAAGGTCAGAGCTACAACCACCTAGGGTGCAAAACACGGGTGGTTTCTTCCAAATTCTGGGTAATCGAAAGGACTTCGAGATACAGCCCAAAGCTACTAAGACTCACGTTGAAAAGGCAGTGAGACCTCCTCCGATCGTCTGTCATAACTTAAATGTTAAAGCATTCAATTGCGAGCTTGATAAGCTCGCTATAAGGCCAAAGTTTTTCATCAAGACTGCAAAGGGCACCAAGTGCATTATCAAGCCAATTAGCCAAGACGACCATAAGGCGCTGTTCACTATAATCAGGGACATTGGGGTACAGAGTTACACGTTTACGCCTAAGTGTGACAGGACGACGACACTTCTGCTGAGAGGAGTTCAGCATACATACCATGCAGAGGATGTGAAGGCAGCACTTGTGGAAAAACTGCGTGGATTCAAAATTAACTCTGTGACGCATTTTAAAACGCCCAGGAGCAAGGAATCGAATTCCTTCGTAATTAATTTCGGAGGTAATTACGATATCAAATTCATTATGGCCACAAATCGCCTTCTGAACCAGATCGTTTACTGGGAAAAATACCGCGCTTCTGGAATTTCCCAGTGCAAGCGTTGCCAGGCTTTCGGCCATGTCGCGAGGAACTGCGCGGTCGACTACAGGTGCGTGAAGTGTAAAAATGTACACTTACCAGGACAATGCGAGCGGATAAACGAGAAGGAAGGTGCCCCATATTGCGTCAACTGTAAAGCTGAAGGACATCCAGCCAGTTACAGAGGCTGCCCCAAGTACAAGGAGGTAGTACAACAACGTGCCAAGAAGACCGAGGAGCGTCGACAACGTGAAGACTTCGTGAAGGAAGCCACAAGGAACTATGTGCAACCAGGTAAATCTTTCGCCCAGGTAATCTCTAAGAACGCGTCTAATTATAACAATTCTGTCAAACCCACAGCTCCCAAGCCTCAAGCAGCACCTAGATCTGCCCCCAATGCAGCTCCTAGAAAACCAAGAGTGTCTGAAATTGACGATTTCTGCACCAAAGAAGCCAAGTCGCTATTTGGCTGCGACCTTTTCGTCCTTATGGGCAAAATCAATAATTTCCTTCCTAAATACAGGAAGCTCTCTTCCATATCGGAAAAACAAGCAGCTTACCTTCAATTTGCATTTGGACTATGTCTAGGCAATTAAGTAAGCTGAAAATCATGTCACTTAACTGCAATTCGCTGGTAAGGCACAGCAAAAGAGCAGCACTAAATCTCTTCCTCATTGAGCATAAACCCACATTTATGTTCCTCTCTGAAACTCTCCTCACTGAGAGACATAAGTTAGCTTTTGAACACTACAACTTCATCCGTCAGGACAAATCTGAGACAACCCTAGGCACTGCCCTTCTCATTAAGGAAAACCTTAAATTCGAAGAGGTGAAAATAAGTAACCTTTCCAATATGGAATGCACTGCTGTCAAGTTAGAGCTTCGTGACAACGAATCTCTTCTCTTAATCGCCCTATATAATAGATGCCACGCCACAGGAGCTGATATCCAGAACAACATGAACAGCATTGCTCGAATCTCAGACAATTTCACTTACACGGTGCTTGGTGGTGATTTCAACGCAAGGCATCCGTTATGGAATGACTCTGTCGTAAGTCCGTCAGGCAAGACAGTACATGACTGGCTTCTCTATAACACCACCCATGATTTCGTCGTCGTCTCGCAGGATACTCCGACCTTTCCACGTTCTGGGTCAACTCTTGACTTCTATATCGTAACCTCTAATCTTATTAATCTTCTTCCCCAATTCTCAAATTACGTTTGTACAGCTCATATGGCTGAATCTGATCACTTGGCAGTCGAACTCTCAATCACCCTCAGCGTACCCTTAAATATTTTGACTTCAGACCCCCAAGCCTCAACCTCACTCAAAGATATTGACTGGCAACAATTTCAGGACAGGCTCTCTCAATTCCTCACAGGAAATCTCCCTGACTCGCAACGGAATCTCTCGAACTTGGAAATTGACTTCCATATAGATTTCCTCAACAACGCCATTGAAGGAAATGTCGCCTTCTTTTCCAGTGCAGTGCCGAGCAAACACTACAAATACAAAAATCTTCCTCCTCAACTGCAAAAATTATATAAATTTAGGCAGAAACTTCGAAAAATACTTAACCGTATTTTTCACCGAACCCTTAATAGCCATAATTCAGCCTACAGAACCGTGTTATCGCAAATTAATTGCTTGTCAACAATTATTGAGGAACAAACGAAAATGTTTCTCGATCAAGAGTTTAGGAATAAACTGGCCTCCATTCAACCCGGTCCACACTGCTTTCAGGACATAAATAGGATCTGCAACAGGAAAGCAAAACTCCCCAAAACCATCTTAAGTGGCTCGAACGCTTACAACCTTCCCCACGAAAAATGCAACGCCTTCGCGGAATATTTCCAATCCACTTTCAAAGACAACTCTTCTCTAAGCGATGCAAATTTCAGGACCAATGTTAACTCGACCGTTGATGACTTCACTGCACAGGCAGTGGGATCCTCCGCCACAATCTTTAATTCCACAAACACATCCTTAAATCCGGATGATTTAAGCATCTTTTCAAATCCTGCTCACGTTTTCGCTCTAATCAGGACTATCAGAAGTAAAAAGTCCGCCGGCCCTGATAACATTTCAAACAAAGTTATCAAAAACCTCCCACCTGTCGCCATAGAATTTCTGACAATTATCTTCAATAATTGTCTCAATAATTCTTACTTTCCTGATGTCTGGAAAACCGCACGCATAGTTCCAATTCCCAAAAAAGGAAACTCGAAAAACCTTAATGAGTTCCGCCCTATCTCTCTTCTGTCCAACCTGGGCAAACTTTTCGAGAAAATAGTCCGCCAACACATAGAAAATACCTGCCTCGACCTAAATATCAGGCAAGATACCCAATTCGGCTTCAAGCCCCAGCACTCCACTTTTCACGCTTTGCTCAAATTCCTCTCTGATTCTACAAACGCACTCAACAAAAGGGAGCAGACAGTAGGCTGCTTCCTTGATGTAGAGAAAGCGTTTGACTCAGTCTGGACAAACGGGCTAATATTCAAAATTATAAACCTCGAGTTCCCGCCTTATCTCACCCGGGTTATACATAGCTTTCTGTCATCTCGGAATTTCTTCATAGAAATTGAGAATGCCAAATCTCAGGAAATATCAGTCAGTGCTGGTGTCCCCCAAGGTTCGGTCCTCGGACCAACTCTCTTCAATCTTTTCACCTATGACCAGCCTACCAACGACTCAAATTCCACCACACTACTTTATGCTGATGACTCCCTTACGTACGCCCACTCCATGTCATCCAATTTCGCTGCTACGAAAGTGGAGCGTCATGTCCTCAAACTTGACGAATACTACAGAAAATGGGGCATCAAAATCAATCTTAATAAATCTGAAATGATTTGCATCCGAAACCCTTCCACAAGGGGAAGACCCAATCTCGCCACACGAGCCAACAACATAGAAATTGAAGTCAATAACGAAAAGCTCCAGCCTTCAAAGAACGCCAAATATCTTGGTGTCTCTTTCAATAATCTGTTGAAATTCAACAACCACGCCAAGCTTACCATGAGGAAAGCAAACTACGCTTACTCCCTACTCAACCCTATTATCAGAAGGAGAAACGGTCTCCCGAAAGATACAAAGCTGCTTATATATAAACAGCTCATCCGCCCAATCATATGCTATTGCTTCCCCATCTGGCACACCATTTCACCATCCTATATGAAGCAAATTAGCGCCCTCGAAAGAAAGATCCTAAGGGCCTGTACAGGAGTGTATAGAAAACCTGACGGACACTACTTTCCCAACACCTTTTTGTATGACAGTGCAAACATCACTCCAATCGAGGACTACCTCCTTTCTCTCCTGGTCAAACAACTTGAGAAGATCTCTCAACATCCTAACCCCCTCATTAGCCAGCTTTCAACGCAACTTCAAGTTGAAAATCACCACTACTTATCACCTCTCCACCTAATCAACTCGGAAACGAGAAACATTTATTACATGGGCGAAAGATTTACTTTCTTCACTAGTGCAGGAAGCCACCATCGTGGATAGGACAACATCCAGGCATCTCGATCATTGTGGGATTTATCAACGCTGGACCATTCTGGACTTTCGGGATATCTCTCACCATGCTGGAAGAAACGCCGGTCTCCAACTTACAACAAGTTAGAGAAATCTCTAACATTCCACAACTTCCCACTACCATCCAACTTCCCTATTCCTCTAAACTCCAAAATTATCAAATAACAGACAAGAACACAGCTTGCCGTCGCGCAACAGGCTGTAATAATTTCGACATCGTGTAACCTTAAGTTAATATAAATTCGAACAATTAAAGTGCAAAGTGAATCAAAGACAAAAGTGAATTCTAGGCCAAAATTAAAGCCTGTACGTAAACATTTTCAAATATCCCGGGATATCGGTTCGGTAATAAATTCGCCATAATTCGTTTTATTTCGTTAATCGCGTGTGAAGAACACTTGACTTGACTTGAAATTTTTCATTAAGTGATCAGCAGTGTTCCAGTGAAGTGCTCGTGTTGTGTAAAAAATAAAATAAAGTGAAAAAGGACTGGCCGTGGTAAAGGTGGAAAAGGTTTAGGAAAGGGTGGTGCTAAGCGTCATCGTAAAGTTCTTCGTGATAATATCCAAGGTATCACAAAGCCAGCTATCCGTAGATTGGCTCGTCGAGGTGGTGTAAAACGTATCTCAGGTTTAATTTATGAAGAAACTCGAGGCGTTCTTAAAGTATTCCTTGAGAATGTTATTCGTGATGCTGTAACATATACTGAGCATGCTAAAAGGAAGACAGTTACTGCAATGGATGTAGTTTATGCTCTGAAAAGACAAGGACGCACTCTATACGGTTTCGGTGGTTAAAAAAATTTTGTGCAGTTTTGTGTACTTGTTGAAAAACGGTCCTTTTCAGGACCACAAAATATTTAAAAGAAAGAGGAAAAAGTTTGATGTTTATGTGTTATATTTACTATAAATACTAATACACTAAATATTTAAAGAAAGAGAAAAAATGTATACTGTAAACTAACTTTAATTCTTAGAAAACGCTAAGCCTGTGAAATTTTCTCTTCAAAACGTTTTCTACTTCTTTTTTTTTTTTTGGACATTGAATGTTTTTCATCGAAATTTTGTATGGATTATAATTCACACATATCTCGAAAACTTGAATATTTTTCATTGAAATTATGTATGTATAATTCACACATACACAGCAAAATTTTTGCGTTATCGTTATTAAAACAGATTATTTTTCTACACCATAGAAGCCGACATATGTATGTAGGTATATCATAAAATAATTCCAAGAAGCAAAATTATGTAGGTATTAGGTAAATCTTATTTTACTCTTTGAACAAAAAATTTGTGGTCCTGAAAAGGACCGTTTGTTTAAAATAAATTCCTCTTTTTTATGAAATTTATGCTTTCTTCTCTGTTTTCTTGGGCAGAAGTACAGCCTGGATATTTGGCAAGACACCACCTTGAGCAATTGTCACACCAGATAGCAATTTCTTCAATTCTTCGTCATTACGGATAGCCAATTGCAAATGCCTTGGAATAATTCTTGTCTTTTTGTTGTCCCTTGCAGCATTTCCAGCTAACTCAAGAACTTCAGCGGCCAAATACTCCATAACAGCTGCCAAATATACTGGAGCGCCAACACCCACACGTTCAGCATAATTTCCTTTCCTCAATAAACGATGAATACGTCCAACAGGAAATTGTAGTCCAGCACGATTTGAACGAGACTTTGACTTTCCCTTAACTTTTCCACCTTTGCCACGGCCAGACATGATTAACACTTTTTATTTATTTTTCACACACAACACTTAACTGGAGAACACTTAGTTGAAGAATACCAGAATTTTTTCAAGAATCTAATATTTATACAAATTTTGAAACGACGCTCACTCACACTTTAGAAAAAAATAAGAGCGTCATTGGAGGGGATCTTACGTCTGCACGTAACCCTATAAATATCAGCGCACTAAAAATTTTTCAGCATTCGTATTCAAGTCTTGACTTGAATTGATTGAAGTGTTGTTGTTTTTTTTTTAAAGTGAAAAAAAGTGAATTTTGTGAAAAATGCCCCCAAAAACCAGTGGTAAAGCAGCAAAGAAGGCTGGAAAAGCCCAAAAGAATATTTCGAAAAGTGATAAGAAGAAGAAGCGTAAGAGGAAGGAGAGTTACGCAATCTACATTTACAAAGTGTTGAAACAAGTGCATCCTGATACTGGAATTTCATCGAAAGATATGAGTATCATGAACAGTTTTGTTAATGATATTTTGAACGTATTGCAGCTGAAGCTTCTCGTTTAGCTCATTACAATAAACGATCAACAATTACAAGTCGGGAAATTCAAACTGCTGTGAGGCTTTTGTTGCCTGGTGAACTTGCTAAGCATGCTGTAAGTGAAGGAACTAAAGCTGTTACCAAATATACAAGCTCTAAATAAATGTCGCTTCATCATCGAGTTAATAACACAAAAAAAATGGCCCTTTTCAGGGCCGCCAAATTAATGAAAAAAGAGTATTTTAGATTGATGATAATATATAAGTCTTCCTATCAAATGATTAAAGAGTGAAGAGTGTATGTGTGTATTTAAAAAAAATGTTTCTTCCGATGTTGCAAAAATTTCAAATTAAATGATTATTTTTTACTTAAAAATGTTATGCGTAAACTGCTATAATTATGTTTTTTACTTTACTTAAACCGCTATAATTATTTATTTAATTCAAATAAGTTATAATTTTATCGCACAGATTCTCATGCTTAGATACACGAAATTAGTTCTAAATCACATTAGCGTGCCCTCAATTTCATGTTTACGTAGGATGAAAAAGCAAAACTAACTATGCAATGTATGCAATATATTCTATTAGTAATAATTTTCAGATAACATCTTTTCTTCATCTCTTTAATTAATAAATTGGTGGTCCTGAAAAGGACCATTTTATGTAAAATTTCTTTAGAGAAACTTTTTAAGCACGTTCACCACGAATACGACGAGCCAATTGGATGTCCTTGGGCATAATAGTAACACGTTTTGCGTACAAATTAGTATCTTCAAATAAACCAACTAAATATGCTTCACTAGCTTCTTGCAATGCCATGACCGCTGAGCTCTGGAAACGTAAATCAGTTTTAAAATCTTGAGCAATCTCGCGGACAAGTCGTTGGAAAGGCAGTTTGCGAATAAGCAATTCGGTACTCTTCTGATAGCGACGAATTTCACGAAGAGCAACTGTACCAGGACGATACCGATGCGGCTTCTTAACTCCACCAGTAGCTGGTGCACTTTTACGCGCAGCTTTTGTGGCCAATTGCTTACGAGGAGCCTTTCCTCCAGTAGATTTACGAGCAGTTTGCTTAGTACGAGCCATTTTTTATTCACTCACAAAACTAAATTGAACTTTCACTTCACTAGTTGTACACAACACAAGACACACTTTGAAAATGCCTCAATTTTTAAAGTTACAGAATATTTATAGAAGATTTTCATTCACATATACATATCATTCTCAAGTGAACCGCGATTTAGGTCGGACGTGTTTTGGAAATGTTAAAATCTAAACCAAAGTGAATAAATGGTAAAGGAATAAAAGAAAGGCAGGAACCGCAAGGACCTGCCCAAGTGCTCAATATTTATGAGAAATAGACTCAAGTTTATGAGAAGTGAAAAAATATTCTAAAAACTAGTGAGAGGACACTCAGTGTAGTAAAAAAAAAAAAAAAAAAAAAAAAAAAAAATAATAAAAATGACTGAACCACCGGTCAGTGTAACAGGTGTGAACATCAAAGAATATGAAGCAATCTTAAACAAGCACGTGCAAAAACAAGTGAGTTTTATATTAAAAAAGGACAAAAACAAAAGAAAACTTAGAAGTAAATATCAAACTTCGATACACACTACGAAGAGGGAAATGAAGCCCAACTACAAAGATCCTGGAGCTGAGGACAACATTATGTTCCACGAGGATATAATACAGGAAGGAGCCGAACCACAAGGGGAGCCTATTAAAATTAAGGCTTTAAACGATCAAATACTGTACAAATTTTCTAACCAACAGGAAGTGAGCCAAACTCAATTACAGGAGGGAAGCCAACCTCAGCCAACTTCGATACACCAAGGAGCCTCATCTCTTAATCAACCACCACCAGCAGCAACAACAAACCAGCAGACGAATCCTAACATGGAGCTAAACTATCAACAGCTACTACTAGATTACAATAACCTACAAAGTAAGTACTCCGAGCTTGTAGATAAATTTAATTATATGTCAAACAAATTAGACACTATTTCAACACATAAAAGAGTAAGAACTGTTTCCCCTAACAAACCAACAACATCTGCCTTCAGCAACAACTATTATGAAATACTAAACAACGAGAACGAAACAAGCAACACTGATGCTGAGATGCACACCAACGAAAATACTCGAAATACCGACAAAAAGCCAGCTAATAATCCCAAAGCCGACAAATCGTATAAATTACCTCCCATAGTATGTTATAACATAGATATTAAGGAATACACTAACATATTAAAAACCCTACTAGGACATAATAAGTTTATTTTTAAAAAAATCAATTCTAACGCAACACATATACTCACTAACAACTTAGAAGACTTTAACAAAGTAAAGCACTCATTGAAGCAGAACAACACTAGAAGTTTCTGCTATACCCCGAAGGAAGAAAAACCACAATCGATTATAATAAAAAACTTAGCGCCAACCTACGACATCAACGACGTGCATACAGCACTAAACAACCAAAAACTAAATATCAACATAATAAAACTATTCCGATTAAAAAATACAGATAATTGGATAGTACAGATTCATTCAAGTGACAATCCAAAGGATCTTCTTACTGTAAGATATCTTCTCAACCAAGCAGTCAGGGTTGAACGATTCAAGCCCAACAAGATGACGCAGTGCAAAAAGTGCCAAAGATTTGGGCACGTAGCACTCAACTGCAACATGGGATATAGGTGCGTAAAATGCACTGAGGAACATGAGCCTGGACAATGTAAACGACAAAATATGTCGGAAGAAACTCAACCTAGATGTATCAACTGTGGTCAATTAGGACACCCGGCCAGCTACAGACGCTGCCCAAAATACATGGAACTTATCCAAAGGAAAGAGGAGGCCCTAGCCAACCGAAGGAACAAGCAAAAGGCATATCAGAACTACACTAGAGAAAACATAAGTTACTCGCAAATGCTTAAAAGCAACACCCCAACTACAACCACAACTCCTAATATTAAAACTAACGCTAGCACTAACGCCAGCAATAATAATAACAAAAACTCGCTAAACATTATCAACCGAGAATGCCAATCACTATTCGGATTAAACCTGCTTAATTGCCTGAACAAATTTGATGGATTTCTTCCACAGTACCGCCAACTCACAGAGAGAAATGCCAAAAGAGAGGCACTGATGCATTTATTATTGGACCTAACCATAAATGCAGAGTAAACCGCTGAAAATTCATTTATTAAATGTAAATTCGATAGTGGCCAATTATAAAAGACACTATCTGGAGACCTACCTAAAAACACACAAACCGGACATAATGTTACTGACAGAAACAAAGCTCAACAAGAGATACAATCCGCATTTCAAAAATTACAAAATTGCCAGGACAGACAGATCAAATCAGCAAGGAGGAGGAACAGCCGTACTCATCAAAGATAACATAGAATACGAGAAAATAACCAACCCCAGCACACAGAATCTAGAAACCACAATCATAAAAATAAGATACTCAAGCAGAAATCTGTATCTGGTATCGCTGTACAACAAAAGTGGAAATGAAACATTTAGCACAACGGATCTGGAAGAAATACTAGAGGCAACTAAAGATGGACAAATAATAATGGGAGGAGACTACAATGCGAAACATTCTCTCTGGAACTTAGGAAGCACAAATAGCAATCAAGCTGGGAAAACGTTGCATAGCTGGCTTATGGAAAATCTACTAGACTACGACCTTAGATTAGAATCATCTCTCTACCCCACATTCCACAGATCTCAATTTAGTTCATACCTAGATCTTTTTCTAATTTCTAACACTCTCAACACATCCTATCATCCTAACTATATAGATAAATTAAAAACCTTAGATTTCGACTCAGACCACAATGCAGTCGAACTAAACATACAAATTAATGACATAGCACTAACACAACCAAGAACCATTTTTAATTACTCCCGCACTAACATCCCCCTATTCAATAGAATACTAAACAACGCGATTAGTAATATTAATATACCAATCAACCGTAACATAACCCCAGACGAGGCAGATGAAAACATAACAAAACTGGAGGAAGCAATGGAAAACGCAATAGAAAGGAGCGTACCAAAAACCACCCTAAAAACAAGTGGGAACATCCCGCTCCCGGAATCAATCACCAATCTAATAAAATACAAGAACTCCCTGCGAAGGAGTTGGCATAGGAAAAGATATGACCCAAACCAACACGTACTAAAGGCGCAGATAAGAGACATCGGCATCATAATAAAAACCAGGATAGATATTCACCATAAAACCTACTGGGAAAACAAACTAGCCAACATAACAATGGACCGAACGACGTTTAAGTCAATAAAAAATCTCGCAGGAATAAAAACCACACCAGGATTGCCAAGTCTAATCAACCCAAACAACCCAGATGAGTACATCACACAAGATAAGGAAAAAATAGATGCCATTGGGAAACACCTGGAAAATATCCACAAACAAAATCTCAGCATGGACACAGAAATGTCCAACTTGGACAGTGAGATAAATTCTACCTTCTACAATAACCACTCACCCCTTTTTAACTTCAGCAATAATTATCCCGTAATCTCTACTAACTCTGACACTAACAGCCGCAACAATCCTGAATTAATAGTACCCAAGGAAATACATCATCTAATCAAACGCAGCAAAAATAAAAAATCGGTAGGACCAGATCGTGTGCCCAACTATCTCATAAGGAAAACAAAAAAAGAATTCTGGACCTTCCTAGCAATCCTCTTTAACCAACTGTATAATATCGCATACTTTCCCCAAAAGTGGAAAACAGCCTACGTGATGCCCATTAAAAAAGCCAATAAGCCAGCGAATCAAATCACCAGTTATAGACCAATCTCACTCCTACCAGCAATAAGTAAAATTTATGAACGCTTCCTAAGTTACAAGATACTGGACCATATAGAGGACAACAATGTAATCCCAGATTTCCAAATGGGTTTCAGGCAGTATCATTCAACCAACCACGCATTGACGATACTAATGGACAACATAACAAGAAACCTAAATAGGAAAAAAGCTACTCTAATGTGCAGCATAGACACCGAGAAAGCGTTCGACACCACCTGGATAGAAGGACTCATATACAAAATGAAGCATATATACCGATTCAATCCACATCTATGCAAGAATATATACAGCTACTTAACTAACAGGAAATTCGCTGTAAAAACCAACGACTCAATTTCGGAGAAATTTAACATCGCAGCAGGAGTACCTCAAGGATCAATCCTTGGCCCCACATTATACAACATCTTTACGGCTGACATCCCTCCCCCACCCAACCCTTTAAAAATCATTACATATGCAGACGACATAATTCTCTACACAGCAAACAGCAAATTTCTCCCTATGAAAACTCAATTAAATAGCTATTTAGATACCCTAGTTAAATATTATAAGAAATGGAAATTAAAAATTAATATAGACAAGTGCCAAACAATATTGATAAAAGGAAATGGAAAGGACACCTACCCAAATATTTCAAGGAATATTAGAAAGAACAAGGTAAAAATTAAAATCAATAACCAAACAGTACAATACACAAAACAACTGAAGTACCTGGGAGTCATCTTTACAGAAAACTTAAAATTCAACGCTCACATCAAGGATAAATTACACAAAGCCAGCTACGTCTTCTCTTCTTTCTCAAGGGTAATAAAACCTAGGAACAGCATTCAAAATAGGATTAAAACCATCTGCTACAAGCAGCTAATTCGCCCAATATTTGGATATGCATTTCCCATCTGGTTCGACATAAACTCGACCCCAAATGGAGAAAATAAGGATATTCGAGAGAAAATGGCTCAGGTATTCAATAAACCACAGACGTACAGAGGCCAACAACTACAAAGAAATCAGGAACAAGGAACTTTATAGGCGCACCGACATCAAGAGGATAGACGCATTTTTAATAACAAATGCAATAAAGTACCTAGAGAGACTCAGAACAATCCCTAATCCTATAATAGAGGAATACGCTGAACACGTGGACAATACCAATATGGAAATCCCCAGACACAAGGCACCGCATGTCCTGAAATGGCTGCAAAATAGAAACCTTTTATACGACAGAGACAATAAACTTACCTACTACCACAAATCCGTTAGGGGAAACAGAACCACTTACAATTTAGATCAATAAACCCAAGCAAGCTCAGAGTACCCCAATAAAAATCGACATAATAGGCTTAGTACTTATTAGTGTAAATCTTGTAAATACCTAGTTCGAGTAGGCTTAGCATACATTAGATTTAGCTATCTCTAGCTATTTATTAGAATTCGTAAGACAACACATTGTAACCTAGTTTTTAGAGTGTCACTTTTCTAGGTAATAATTCATTAGAAGCTATTTATTAAACACACTGTAAATAATTATAAAAAACATTATAATAAGCTGGTAAAGACCTAAATATAGTCTGTAGCATATAGTTAGCAAGTAATTCTATATATATTTTAAGCTCCAAAACATGTTAATATTAGGCACAATAAAAATTGACTTTCTCTAAAATTGACTTTCTCACATATACATATTCGTTATTCGTGATTTTCAATTGTGTTGGATAGAAAATTTTTTCTATAAATAAAATATGCTCTCAAAAATTTTTCATTAAGTGATCAGCAGTGTTTCAGTGAAGTGCTCGTGTTGTGTAAAAAATAAAATAAAGTGAAAAATGACTGGCCGTGGTAAAGGTGGAAAAGGTTTAGGAAAGGGTGGTGCTAAGCGTCATCGTAAAGTTCTTCGTGATAATATCCAAGGTATCACAAAGCCAGCTATCCGTAGATTGGCTCGTCGAGGTGGTGTAAAACGTATCTCAGGTTTAATTTATGAAGAAACTCGAGGCGTTCTTAAAGTATTCCTTGAGAATGTTATTCGTGATGCTGTAACATATACTGAGCATGCTAAAAGGAAGACAGTTACTGCAATGGATGTAGTTTATGCTCTGAAAAGACAAGGACGCACTCTATACGGTTTCGGTGGTTAAAAAAATTTTGTGCAGTTTTGTGTACTTGTTGAAAAACGGTCCTTTTCAGGACCACAAAATATTTAAAAGAAAGAGGAAAAAGTTTGATGTTTATGTGTTATATTTACTATAAATACTAATACACTAAATATTTAAAGAAAGAGAAAAAATGTATACTGTAAACTAACTTTAATTCTTAGAAAAAACACTAAGCCTGTGAAATTTTCTCTTGAATTTATCAAGTTCTATTGTTTTATACTATTGTACTTTCAAAACGTTTTCTACTTCTTTCTATCGAATGTTTTTTTTTTTTGGACATTGAATATTTTTCATCGAAATTTTGTATGTATTATAATTCACACATTTCTCGAAAACTTGAATATTTTTCATTGAAATTATGTATGTATAATTCACACATACACAGCAAAATTTTTGCGTTATCGTTATTAAAACAGATTATTTTTCTACACCATAGAAGCCGACATATGTATGTAGGTATATCATAAAATAATTCCAAGAAGCAAAATTATGTAGGTATTAGGTAAATCTTATTTTACTCTTTGAACAAAAAATTTGTGGTCCTGAAAAGGACCGTTTGTTTAAAATAAATTCCTCTTTTTTATGAAATTTATGCTTTCTTCTCTGTTTTCTTGGGCAGAAGTACAGCCTGGATATTTGGCAAGACACCACCTTGAGCAATTGTCACACCAGATAGCAATTTATTCAATTCTTCGTCATTACGGATAGCCAATTGCAAATGCCTTGGAATAATTCTTGTCTTTTTGTTGTCCCTTGCAGCATTTCCAGCTAACTCAAGAACTTCAGCGGCCAAATACTCCATAACAGCTGCCAAATATACTGGAGCGCCAGCACCCACACGTTCAGCATAATTTCCTTTCCTCAATAAACGATGAATACGTCCAACAGGAAATTGTAGTCCAGCACGATTTGAACGAGACTTTGACTTTCCCTTAACTTTTCCACCTTTACCACGGCCAGACATGATTAACACTTTTTATTTATTTTTTACACACAACACTTAACTGGAGAACACTTAGTTGAAGAATACCAGAATTTTTTCAAGAATCTAATATTTATACAAATTTTGAAACGACGCTCACTCACACTTTAGAAAAAAATAAGAGCGTCATTGGAGGGGATCTTACGTCAATTTTTTTTTTTTTTTTTTAGAGAAAGTCAATTTTTATTGTGCCTAATATTAACATGTTTTGGAGCTTAAAATATATATAGAATTACTTGCTAACTATATGCTACAGACTATATTTAGGTCTTTACCAGCTTATTATAATGTTTTTTATAATTATTTACAGTGTGTTTAATAAATAGCTTCTAATGAATTATTACCTAGAAAAGTGACACTCTAAAAACTAGGTTACAATGTGTTGTCTTACGAATTCTAATAAATAGCTAGAGATAGCTAAATCTAATGTATGCTAAGCCTACTCGAACTAGGTATTTACAAGATTTACACTAATAAGTACTAAGCCTATTATGTCGATTTTTATTGGGGTACTCTGAGCTTGCTTGGGTTTATTGATCTAAATTGTAAGTGGTTCTGTTTCCCCTAACGGATTTGTGGTAGTAGGTAAGTTTATTGTCTCTGTCGTATAAAAGGTTTCTATTTTGCAGCCATTTCAGGACATGCGGTGCCTTGTGTCTGGGGATTTCCATATTGGTATTGTCCACGTGTTCAGCGTATTCCTCTATTATAGGATTAGGGATTGTCCTGAGTCTCTCTAGGTACTTTATTGCATTTGTTATTAAAAATGCGTCTATCCTCTTGATGTCGGTGCGCCTATAAAGTTCCTTGTTCCTGATTTCTTTGTAGTTGTTGGCCTCTGTACGTCTGTGGTTTATTGAATACCTGAGCCATTTTCTCTCGAATATCCTTATTTTCTCCATTTGGGTCGAGTTTATGTCGAACCAGATGGGAAATGCATATCCAAATATTGGGCGAATTAGCTGCTTGTAGCAGATGGTTTTAATCCTATTTTGAATGCTGTTCCTAGGTTTTATTACCCTTGAGAAAGAAGAGAAGACGTAGCTGGCTTTGTGTAATTTATCCTTGATGTGAGCGTTGAATTTTAAGTTTTCTGTAAAGATGACTCCCAGGTACTTCAGTTGTTTTGTGTATTGTACTGTTTGGTTATTGATTTTAATTTTTACCTTGTTCTTTCTAATATTCCTTGAAATATTTGGGTAGGTGTCCTTTCCATTTCCTTTTATCAATATTGTTTGGCACTTGTCTATATTAATTTTTAATTTCCATTTCTTATAATATTTAACTAGGGTATCTAAATAGCTATTTAATTGAGTTTTCATAGGGAGAAATTTGCTGTTTGCTGTGTAGAGAATTATGTCGTCTGCATATGTAATGATTTTTAAAGGGTTGGGTGGGGGAGGGATGTCAGCCGTAAAGATGTTGTATAATGTGGGGCCAAGGATTGATCCTTGAGGTACTCCTGCTGCGATGTTAAATTTCTCCGAAATTGAGTCGTTGGTTTTTACAGCGAATTTCCTGTTAGTTAAGTAGCTGTATATATTCTTGCATAGATGTGGATTGAATCGGTATATATGCTTCATTTTGTATATGAGTCCTTCTATCCAGGTGGTGTCGAACGCTTTCTCGGTGTCTATGCTGCACATTAGAGTAGCTTTTTTCCTATTTAGGTTTCTTGTTATGTTGTCCATTAGTATCGTCAATGCGTGGTTGGTTGAATGATACTGCCTGAAACCCATTTGGAAATCTGGGATTACATTGTTGTCCTCTATATGGTCCAGTATCTTGTAACTTAGGAAGCGTTCATAAATTTTACTTATTGCTGGTAGGAGTGAGATTGGTCTATAACTGGTGATTTGATTCGCTGGCTTATTGGCTTTTTTAATGGGCATCACGTAGGCTGTTTTCCACTTTTGGGGAAAGTATGCGATATTATACAGTTGGTTAAAGAGGATTGCTAGGAAGGTCCAGAATTCTTTTTTTGTTTTCCTTATGAGATAGTTGGGCACACGATCTGGTCCTACCGATTTTTTATTTTTGCTGCGTTTGATTAGATGATGTATTTCCTTGGGTACTATTAATTCAGGATTGTTGCGGATGTTAGTGTCAGAGTTAGTAGAGATTACGGGATAATTATTGCTGAAGTTAAAAAGGGGTGAGTGGTTATTGTAGAAGGTAGAATTTATCTCACTGTCCAAGTTGGACATTTCTGTGTCCATGCTGAGATTTTGTTTGTGGATATTTTCCAGGTGTTTCCCAATGGCATCTATTTTTTCCTTATCTTGTGTGATGTACTCATCTGGGTTGTTTGGGTTGATTAGACTTGGCAATCCTGGTGTGGTTTTTATTCCTGCGAGATTTTTTATTGACTTAAACGTCGTTCGGTCCATTGTTATGTTGGCTAGTTTGTTTTCCCAGTAGGTTTTATGGTGAATATCTATCCTGGTTTTTATTATGATGCCGATGTCTCTTATCTGCGCCTTTAGTACGTGTTGGTTTGGGTCATATCTTTTCCTATGCCAACTCCTTCGCAGGGAGTTCTTGTATTTTATTAGATTGGTGATTGATTCCGGGAGCGGGATGTTCCCACTTGTTTTTAAGGTGGTTTTTGGTACGCTCCTTTCTATTGCGTTTTCCATTGCTTCCTCCAGTTTTGTTATGTTTTCATCTGCCTCGTCTGGGGTTATGTTACGGTTGATTGGTATATTAATATTACTAATCGCGTTGTTTAGTATTCTATTGAATAGGGGGATGTTAGTGCGGGAGTAATTAAAAATGGTTCTTGGTTGTGTTAGTGCTATGTCATTAATTTGTATGTTTAGTTCGACTGCATTGTGGTCTGAGTCGAAATCTAAGGTTTTTAATTTATCTATATAGTTAGGATGATAGGATGTGTTGAGAGTGTTCGAAATTAGAAAAAGATCTAGGTATGAACTAAATTGAGATCTGTGGAATGTGGGGTAGAGAGATGATTCTAATCTAAGGTCATAGTCTAGTAGATTTTCCATAAGCCAACTATGCAACGTTTTCCCAGCTTGATTGCTATTTGTGCTTCCTAAGTTCCAGAGAGGATGTTTCGCATTGTAGTCTCCTCCCATTATTATTTGTCCATCTTTAGTTGCCTCTAGTATTTGTTCCAGATCCGTTGTGCTAAATGTTTCATTTCCACTTTTGTTGTACAGCGATACCAGATACAGATTTCTGCTTGAGTATCTTATTTTTATGATTGTGGTTTCTAGATTCTGTGTGCTGGGGTTGGTTATTTTCTCGTATTCTATGTTATCTTTGATGAGTACGGCTGTTCCTCCTCCTTGCTGATTTGATCTGTCTGTCCTGGCAATTTTGTAATTTTTGAAATGCGGATTGTATCTCTTGTTGAGCTTTGTTTCTGTCAGTAACATTATGTCCGGTTTGTGTGTTTTTAGGTAGGTCTCCAGATAGTGTCTTTTATAATTGGCCACTATCGAATTTACATTTAATAAATGAATTTTCAGCGGTTTACTCTGCATTTATGGTTAGGTCCAATAATAAATGCATCAGTGCCTCTCTTTTGGCATTTCTCTCTGTGAGTTGGCGGTACTGTGGAAGAAATCCATCAAATTTGTTCAGGCAATTAAGCAGGTTTAATCCGAATAGTGATTGGCATTCTCGGTTGATAATGTTTAGCGAGTTTTTGTTATTATTATTGCTGGCGTTAGTGCTAGCGTTAGTTTTAATATTAGGAGTTGTGGTTGTAGTTGGGGTGTTGCTTTTAAGCATTTGCGAGTAACTTATGTTTTCTCTAGTGTAGTTCTGATATGCCTTTTGCTTGTTCCTTCGGTTGGCTAGGGCCTCCTCTTTCCTTTGGATAAGTTCCATGTATTTTGGGCAGCGTCTGCAGCTGGCCGGGTGTCCTAATTGACCACAGTTGATACATCTAGGTTGAGTTTCTTCCGACATATTTTGTCGTTTACATTGTCCAGGCTCATGTTCCTCAGTGCATTTTACGCACCTATATCCCATGTTGCAGTTGAGTGCTACGTGCCCAAATCTTTGGCACTTTTTGCACTGCGTCATCTTGTTGGGCTTGAATCGTTCAACCCTGACTGCTTGGTTGAGAAGATATCTTACAGTAAGAAGATCCTTTGGATTGTCACTTGAATGAATCTGTACTATCCAATTATCTGTATTTTTTAATTGGAATAGTTTTATTGTGTTGATATTTAGTTTTTGGTTGTTTAGTGCTGTATGCACGTCGTTGATGTCGTAGGTTGGCGCTAAGTTTTTTATTATAATCGATTGTGGTTTTTCTTCCTTCGGGGTATAGCAGAAACTTCTAGTGTTGTTCTGCTTCAATGAGTGCTTTACTTTGTTAAAGTCTTCTAAGTTGTTAGTGAGTATATGTGTTGCGTTAGAATTGATTTTTTTAAAAATAAACTTATTATGTCCTAGTAGGGTTTTTAATATGTTAGTGTATTCCTTAATATCTATGTTATAACATACTATGGGAGGTAATTTATACGATTTGTCGGCTTTGGGATTATTAGCTGGCTTTTTGTCGGTATTTCGAGTATTTTCGTTGGTGTGCATCTCAGCATCAGTGTTGCTTGTTTCGTTCTCGTTGTTTAGTATTTCATAATAGTTGTTGCTGAAGGCAGATGTTGTTGGTTTGTTAGGGGAAACAGTTCTTACTCTTTTATGTGTTGAAATAGTGTCTAATTTGTTTGACATATAATTAAATTTATCTACAAGCTCGGAGTACTTACTTTGTAGGTTATTGTAATCTAGTAGTAGCTGTTGATAGTTTAGCTCCATGTTAGGATTCGTCTGCTGGTTTGTTGTTGCTGCTGGTGGTGGTTGATTAAGAGATGAGGCTCCTTGGTGTATCGAAGTTGGCTGAGGTTGGCTTCCCTCCTGTAATTGAGTTTGGCTCACTTCCTGTTGGTTAGAAAATTTGTACAGTATTTGATCGTTTAAAGCATTAATTTTAATAGGCTCCCCTTGTGGTTCGGCTCCTTCCTGTATTATATCCTCGTGGAACATAATGTTGTCCTCAGCTCTAGGATCTTTGTAGTTGGGCTTCATTTCCCTCTTCGTAGTGTGCATCGAAGTTTGATATTTACTTCTAAGTTTTCTTTTGTTTTTGTCCTTTTTTAATATAAAACTCACTTGTTTTTGCACGTGCTTGTTTAAGATTGCTTCATATTCTTTGATGTTCACACCTGTTACACTGACCGGTGGTTCAGTCATTTTTATTATTTTTTTTTTTTTTTTTTTTTTTTTACTACACTGAGTGTCCTCTCACTAGTTTTTAGAATATTTTTTCACTTCTCATAAACTTGAGTCTATTTCTCATAAATATTGAGCACTTGGGCAGGTCCTTGCGGTTCCTGCCTTTCTTTTATTCCTTTACCATTTATTCACTTTGGTTTAGATTTTAACATTTCCAAAACACGTCCGACCTAAATCGCGGTTCACTTGAGAAAGACACACTTTGAAAATGCCTCAATTTTTAAAGTTACAGAATATTTATAGAAGATTTTCATTCACATATACATATTCGTTATTCGTGATTTTCAATTGTGTTGGATAGAAAAATTTTTCTATAAATAAAATATGCTCTCAAAAATTTTTCATTAAGTGATCAGCAGTGTTTCAGTGAAGTGCTCGTGTTGTGTAAAAAATAAAATAAAGTGAAAAATGACTGGCCGTGGTAAAGGTGGAAAAGGTTTAGGAAAGGGTGGTGCTAAGCGTCATCGTAAAGTTCTTCGTGATAATATTCAAGGTATCACAAAGCCAGCTATCCGTAGATTGGCTCGTCGAGGTGGTGTAAAACGTATCTCAGGTTTAATTTATGAAGAAACTCGAGGCGTTCTTAAAGTATTCCTTGAGAATGTTATTCGTGATGGTGTAACATATACTGAGCATGCTAAAAGGAAGACAGTTACTGCAATGGATGTAGTTTATGCTCTGAAAAGACAAGGGCGCACTCTATACGGTTTCGGTGGTTAAAAAAATTTTGTGCAGTTTTGTGTACTTGTTGAAAAACGGTCCTTTTCAGGACCACAAAATATTTAAAAGAAAGAGGAAAAAGTTTGATGTTTAAGTGTTATATTTTCTATAAATACTAATACACTAAATATTTAAAGAAAGAGGAAAAATGTATACTGTAAACTAACTTTAATTCTTAGAAAACGCTAAGCCTGTGAAATTTTCTCTTGAATTTATCAAGTTCTATTGTACTTTCAAAACGTTTTCTACTTCTTTTTTTTTTTTTTGGACATTGAATGTTTTTCATGGAAATTTTGTATGTATTATAATTCACACATTTCTCGAAAACTTGAATATTTTTCATTGAAATTATGTATGTATAATTCACACATACACAGCAAAATTTTTGCGTTATCGTTATTAAAACAGATTATTTTTCTACACCATAGAAGCCGACATATGTATGTAGGTATATCATAAAATAATTCCAAGAAGCAAAATTATGTAGGTATTAGGTAAATCTTATTTTACTCTTTGAACAAAAAATTTGTGGTCCTGAAAAGGACCGTTTGTTTAAAATAAATTCCTCTTTTTTATGAAATTTATGCTTTCTTCTCTGTTTTCTTGGGCAGAAGTACAGCCTGGATATTTGGCAAGACACCACCTTGAGCAATTGTCACACCAGATAGCAATTTATTCAATTCTTCGTCATTACGGATAGCCAATTGCAAATGCCTTGGAATAATTCTTGTCTTTTTGTTGTCCCTTGCAGCATTTCCAGCTAACTCAAGAACTTCAGCGGCCAAATACTCCATAACAGCTGCCAAATATACTGGAGCGCCAGCACCCACACGTTCAGCATAATTTCCTTTCCTCAATAAACGATGAATACGTCCAACAGGAAATTGTAGTCCAGCACGATTTGAACGAGACTTTGACTTTCCCTTAACTTTTCCACCTTTACCACGGCCAGACATGATTAACACTTTTTATTTATTTTTTACACACAACACTTAACTGGAGAACACTTAGTTGAAGAATAGCAGAATTTTTTCAAGAATCTAATATTTATACAAATTTTGAAACGACGCTCACTCACACTTTAGAAAAAAATAAGAGCGTCATTGGAGGGGATCTTACGTCAATTTTTTTTTTTTTTTTTTAGAGAAAGTCAATTTTTATTGTGCCTAATATTAACATGTTTTGGAGCTTAAAATATATATAGAATTACTTGCTAACTATATGCTACAGACTATATTTAGGTCTTTACCAGCTTATTATAATGTTTTTTATAATTATTTACAGTGTGTTTAATAAATAGCTTCTAATGAATTATTACCTAGAAAAGTGACACTCTAAAAACTAGGTTACAATGTGTTGTCTTACGAATTCTAATAAATAGCTAGAGATAGCTAAATCTAATGTATGCTAAGCCTACTCGAACTAGGTATTTACAAGATTTACACTAATAAGTACTAAGCCTATTATGTCGATTTTTATTGGGGTACTCTGAGCTTGCTTGGGTTTATTGATCTAAATTGTAAGTGGTTCTGTTTCCCCTAACGGATTTGTGGTAGTAGGTAAGTTTATTGTCTCTGTCGTATAAAAGGTTTCTATTTTGCAGCCATTTCAGGACATGCGGTGCCTTGTGTCTGGGGATTTCCATATTGGTATTGTCCACGTGTTCAGCGTATTCCTCTATTATAGGATTAGGGATTGTCCTGAGTCTCTCTAGGTACTTTATTGCATTTGTTATTAAAAATGCGTCTATCCTCTTGATGTCGGTGCGCCTATAAAGTTCCTTGTTCCTGATTTCTTTGTAGTTGTTGGCCTCTGTACGTCTGTGGTTTATTGAATACCTGAGACATTTTCTCTCGAATATCCTTATTTTCTCCATTTGGGTCGAGTTTATGTCGAACCAGATGGGAAATGCATATCCAAATATTGGGCGAATTAGCTGCTTGTAGCAGATGGTTTTAATCCTATTTTGAATGCTGTTCCTAGGTTTTATTACCCTTGAGAAAGAAGAGAAGACGTAGCTGGCTTTGTGTAATTTATCCTTAATGTGAGCGTTGAATTTTAAGTTTTCTGTAAAGATGACTCCCAGGTACTTCAGTTGTTTTGTGTATTGTACTGTTTGGTTATTGATTTTAATTTTTACCTTGTTCTTTCTAATATTCCTTGAAATATTTGGGTAGGTGTCCTTTCCATTTCCTTTTATCAATATTGTTTGGCACTTGTCTATATTAATTTTTAATTTCCATTTCTTATAATATTTAACTAGGGTATCTAAATAGCTATTTAATTGAGTTTTCATAGGGAGAAATTTGCTGTTTGCTGTGTAGAGAATTATGTCGTCTGCATATGTAATGATTTTTAAAGGGTTGGGTGGGGGAGGGATGTCAGCCGTAAAGATGTTGTATAATGTGGGGCCAAGGATTGATCCTTGAGGTACTCCTGCTGCGATGTTAAATTTCTCCGAAATTGAGTCGTTGGTTTTTACAGCGAATTTCCTGTTAGTTAAGTAGCTGTATATATTCTTGCATAGATGTGGATTGAATCGGTATATATGCTTCATTTTGTATATGAGTCCTTCTATCCAGGTGGTGTCGAACGCTTTCTCGGTGTCTATGCTGCACATTAGAGTAGCTTTTTTCCTATTTAGGTTTCTTGTTATGTTGTCCATTAGTATCGTCAATGCGTGGTTGGTTGAATGATACTGCCTGAAACCCATTTGGAAATCTGGGATTACATTGTTGTCCTCTATATGGTCCAGTATCTTGTAACTTAGGAAGCGTTCATAAATTTTACTTATTGCTGGTAGGAGTGAGATTGGTCTATAACTGGTGATTTGATTCGCTGGCTTATTGGCTTTTTTAATGGGCATCACGTAGGCTGTTTTCCACTTTTGGGGAAAGTATGCGATATTATACAGTTGGTTAAAGAGGATTGCTAGGAAGGTCCAGAATTCCTCTTTTTGTTTTCCTTATGAGATAGTTGGGCACACGATCTGGTCCTACCGATTTTTTATTTTTGCTGCGTTTGATTAGATGATGTATTTCCTTGGGTACTATTAATTCAGGATTGTTGCGGATGTTAGTGTCAGAGTTAGTAGAGATTACGGGATAATTATTGCTGAAGTTAAAAAGGGGTGAGTGGTTATTGTAGAAGGTAGAATTTATCTCACTGTCCAAGTTGGACATTTCTGTGTCCATGCTGAGATTTTGTTTGTGGATATTTTCCAGGTGTTTCCCAATGGCATCTATTTTTTCCTTATCTTGTGTGATGTACTCATCTGGGTTGTTTGGGTTGATTAGACTTGGCAATCCTGGTGTGGTTTTTATTCCTGCGAGATTTTTTATTGACTTAAACGTCGTTCGGTCCATTGTTATGTTGGCTAGTTTGTTTTCCCAGTAGGTTTTATGGTGAATATCTATCCTGGTTTTTATTATGATGCCGATGTCTCTTATCTGCGCCTTTAGTACGTGTTGGTTTGGGTCATATCTTTTCCTATGCCAACTCCTTCGCAGGGAGTTCTTGTATTTTATTAGATTGGTGATTGATTCCGGGAGCGGGATGTTCCCACTTGTTTTTAAGGTGGTTTTTGGTACGCTCCTTTCTATTGCGTTTTCCATTGCTTCCTCCAGTTTTGTTATGTTTTCATCTGCCTCGTCTGGGGTTATGTTACGGTTGATTGGTATATTAATATTACTAATCGCGTTGTTTAGTATTCTATTGAATAGGGGGATGTTAGTGCGGGAGTAATTAAAAATGGTTCTTGGTTGTGTTAGTGCTATGTCATTAATTTGTATGTTTAGTTCGACTGCATTGTGGTCTGAGTCGAAATCTAAGGTTTTTAATTTATCTATATAGTTAGGATGATAGGATGTGTTGAGAGTGTTCGAAATTAGAAAAAGATCTAGGTATGAACTAAATTGAGATCTGTGGAATGTGGGGTAGAGAGATGATTCTAATCTAAGGTCATAGTCTAGTAGATTTTCCATAAGCCAACTATGCAACGTTTTCCCAGCTTGATTGCTATTTGTGCTTCCTAAGTTCCAGAGAGGATGTTTCGCATTGTAGTCTCCTCCCATTATTATTTGTCCATCTTTAGTTGCCTCTAGTATTTGTTCCAGATCCGTTGTGCTAAATGTTTCATTTCCACTTTTGTTGTACAGCGATACCAGATACAGATTTCTGCTTGAGTATCTTATTTTTATGATTGTGGTTTCTAGATTCTGTGTGCTGGGGTTGGTTATTTTCTCGTATTCTATGTTATCTTTGATGAGTACGGCTGTTCCTCCTCCTTGCTGATTTGATCTGTCTGTCCTGGCAATTTTGTAATTTTTGAAATGCGGATTGTATCTCTTGTTGAGCTTTGTTTCTGTCAGTAACATTATGTCCGGTTTGTGTGTTTTTAGGTAGGTCTCCAGATAGTGTCTTTTATAATTGGCCACTATCGAATTTACATTTAATAAATGAATTTTCAGCGGTTTACTCTGCATTTATGGTTAGGTCCAATAATAAATGCATCAGTGCCTCTCTTTTGGCATTTCTCTCTGTGAGTTGGCGGTACTGTGGAAGAAATCCATCAAATTTGTTCAGGCAATTAAGCAGGTTTAATCCGAATAGTGATTGGCATTCTCGGTTGATAATGTTTAGCGAGTTTTTGTTATTATTATTGCTGGCGTTAGTGCTAGCGTTAGTTTTAATATTAGGAGTTGTGGTTGTAGTTGGGGTGTTGCTTTTAAGCATTTGCGAGTAACTTATGTTTTCTCTAGTGTAGTTCTGATATGCCTTTTGCTTGTTCCTTCGGTTGGCTAGGGCCTCCTCTTTCCTTTGGATAAGTTCCATGTATTTTGGGCAGCGTCTGTAGCTGGCCGGGTGTCCTAATTGACCACAGTTGATACATCTAGGTTGAGTTTCTTCCGACATATTTTGTCGTTTACATTGTCCAGGCTCATGTTCCTCAGTGCATTTTACGCACCTATATCCCATGTTGCAGTTGAGTGCTACGTGCCCAAATCTTTGGCACTTTTTGCACTGCGTCATCTTGTTGGGCTTGAATCGTTCAACCCTGACTGCTTGGTTGAGAAGATATCTTACAGTAAGAAGATCCTTTGGATTGTCACTTGAATGAATCTGTACTATCCAATTATCTGTATTTTTTAATTGGAATAGTTTTATTGTGTTGATATTTAGTTTTTGGTTGTTTAGTGCTGTATGCACGTCGTTGATGTCGTAGGTTGGCGCTAAGTTTTTTATTATAATCGATTGTGGTTTTTCTTCCTTCGGGGTATAGCAGAAACTTCTAGTGTTGTTCTGCTTCAATGAGTGCTTTACTTTGTTAAAGTCTTCTAAGTTGTTAGTGAGTATATGTGTTGCGTTAGAATTGATTTTTTTAAAAATAAACTTATTATGTCCTAGTAGGGTTTTTAATATGTTAGTGTATTCCTTAATATCTATGTTATAACATACTATGGGAGGTAATTTATACGATTTGTCGGCTTTGGGATTATTAGCTGGCTTTTTGTCGGTATTTCGAGTATTTTCGTTGGTGTGCATCTCAGCATCAGTGTTGCTTGTTTCGTTCTCGTTGTTTAGTATTTCATAATAGTTGTTGCTGAAGGCAGATGTTGTTGGTTTGTTAGGGGAAACAGTTCTTACTCTTTTATGTGTTGAAATAGTGTCTAATTTGTTTGACATATAATTAAATTTATCTACAAGCTCGGAGTACTTACTTTGTAGGTTATTGTAATCTAGTAGTAGCTGTTGATAGTTTAGCTCCATGTTAGGATTCGTCTGCTGGTTTGTTGTTGCTGCTGGTGGTGGTTGATTAAGAGATGAGGCTCCTTGGTGTATCGAAGTTGGCTGAGGTTGGCTTCCCTCCTGTAATTGAGTTTGGCTCACTTCCTGTTGGTTAGAAAATTTGTACAGTATTTGATCGTTTAAAGCATTAATTTTAATAGGCTCCCCTTGTGGTTCGGCTCCTTCCTGTATTATATCCTCGTGGAACATAATGTTGTCCTCAGCTCTAGGATCTTTGTAGTTGGGCTTCATTTCCCTCTTCGTAGTGTGCATCGAAGTTTGATATTTACTTCTAAGTTTTCTTTTGTTTTTGTCCTTTTTTAATATAAAACTCACTTGTTTTTGCACGTGCTTGTTTAAGATTGCTTCATATTCTTTGATGTTCACACCTGTTACACTGACCGGTGGTTCAGTCATTTTTATTTTTTTTTTTTTTTTTTTTTTTTTTTTTACTACACTGAGTGTCCTCTCACTAGTTTTTAGAATATTTTTTCACTTCTCATAAACTTGAGTCTATTTCTCATAAATATTGAGCACTTGGGCAGGTCCTTGCGGTTCCTGCCTTTCTTTTATTCCTTTACCATTTATTCACTTTGGTTTAGATTTTAACATTTCCAAAACACGTCCGACCTAAATCGCGGTTCACTTGAGAAAGACACACTTTGAAAATGCCTCAATTTTTAAAGTTACAGAATATTTATAGAAGATTTTCATTCACATATACATATTCGTTATTCGTGATTTTCAATTGTGTTGGATAGAAAAATTTTTCTATAAATAAAATATGCTCTCAAAAATGTTTCATTAAGTGATCAGCAGTGTTTCAGTGAAGTGCTCGTGTTGTGTAAAAAATAAAATAAAGTGAAAAATGACTGGCCGTGGTAAAGGTGGAAAAGGTTTAGGAAAGGGTGGTGCTAAGCGTCATCGTAAAGTTCTTCGTGATAATATCCAAGGTATCACAAAGCCAGCTATCCGTAGATTGGCTCGTCGAGGTGGTGTAAAACGTATCTCAGGTTTAATTTATGAAGAAACTCGAGGCGTTCTTAAAGTATTCCTTGAGAATGTTATTCGTGATGCTGTAACATATACTGAGCATGCTAAAAGGAAGACAGTTACTGCAATGGATGTAGTTTATGCTCTGAAAAGACAAGGACGCACTCTATACGGTTTCGGTGGTTAAAAAAATTTTGTGCAGTTTTGTGTACTTGTTGAAAAAACGGTCCTTTTCAGGACCACAAAATATTTAAAAGAAAGAGGAAAAAGTTTGATGTTTAAGTGTTATATTTTCTATAAATACTAATACACTAAATATTTAAAGAAAGAGGAAAAATGTATACTGTAAACTAACTTTAATTCTTAGAAAACGCTAAGCCTGTGAAATTTTCTCTTGAATTTATCAAGTTCTATTGTACTTTCAAAACGTTTTCTACTTCTTTTTTTTTTTTTTGGACATTGAATGTTTTTCATGGAAATTTTGTATGTATTATAATTCACACATTTCTCGAAAACTTGAATATTTTTCATTGAAATTATGTATGTATAATTCACACATACACAGCAAAATTTTTGCGTTATCGTTATTAAAACAGATTATTTTTCTACACCATAGAAGCCGACATATGTATGTAGGTATATCATAAAATAATTCCAAGAAGCAAAATTATGTAGGTATTAGGTAAATCTTATTTTACTCTTTGAACAAAAAATTTGTGGTCCTGAAAAGGACCGTTTGTTTAAAATAAATTCCTCTTTTTTATGAAATTTATGCTTTCTTCTCTGTTTTCTTGGGCAGAAGTACAGCCTGGATATTTGGCAAGACACCACCTTGAGCAATTGTCACACCAGATAGCAATTTATTCAATTCTTCGTCATTACGGATAGCCAATTGCAAATGCCTTGGAATAATTCTTGTCTTTTTGTTGTCCCTTGCAGCATTTCCAGCTAACTCAAGAACTTCAGCGGCCAAATACTCCATAACAGCTGCCAAATATACTGGAGCGCCAGCACCCACACGTTCAGCATAATTTCCTTTCCTCAATAAACGATGAATACGTCCAACAGGAAATTGTAGTCCAGCACGATTTGAACGAGACTTTGACTTTCCCTTAACTTTTCCACCTTTGCCACGGCCAGACATGATTAACACTTTTTATTTATTTTTCACACACAACACTTAACTGGAGAACACTTAGTTGAAGAATACCAGAATTTTTTCAAGAATCTAATATTTATACAAATTTTGAAACGACGCTCACTCACACTTTAGAAAAAAATAAGAGCGTCATTGGAGGGGATCTTACGTCTGCACGTAACCCTATAAATATCAGCGCACTAAAAATTTTTCAGCGAGTCACTGACTTGATTTGAGCCCGCGCGGTTATTTCAAAAACACAAAAAAAAAATTTCAAAAAAGAAAAACGAAAAGATAAAATAAAACGTATAAAATAAATAACAAATAAATAAGTGACTAAGTCTTTGACTTAATTAACCAGAGCGGTTAATTGTGAAAAAAAACAATTAAAAAACAATTAAATAGAAAATTTTTCAAAAAGTGACAGCTGTGAAAAAATTTAAATTTAAAAAAAAATTTCAAAGGCATTGTGATTTTGTGATTTCGACAAAAGCAATTGCCACTTGAACCCTTCAAGTGAAGCGGTTCAAGTAGTTTTATTGAAATAAATATATAAAAATTTAAATCTCCCTGAAGCTAATTTATTTAAATAGTGGTTAATGGTGATATCAAAAAATAAAAAAAGAAGAATCAAATAGACAGCTATAAAAAATCAAAAGACAAAGTGACTGTGTTACTGTGATTACTTGAACCCTTCAGTGGTCAATTAGTTTTAATCTTAGAAAATTAAAAATTAATAAATGTGCCTGAAGCTATATATTTAAATTTATATAATATAATACTAACAAACAATTCAATAATAATAACTATAAATAAATAAAAATAATAATTATATTATAACAACAATAACATATTTTGTGATATTATAATAATAAACATACTTAATAATAATAATTGTATTTAAAATAAAAATAAAATAGTAATAATAAATATATACAATAAAAATAACTTCTAAAGTGAATAAACAGTGAAGTGATACAATAAAAATATATCCATGGGATTAATTCCCTTTTCATGGAAGACTTCAAAAACCTCATAAAAGCCTATGAAGATACAATTGAATCTGACGAAGATGACGCAGCTTCGCTAGGTTCAACAACAATATCAAACTGCGACAACAGTGACAGCGACCAATCGGTGCGTAGTATCGTGTCCTGCAAAAGGAAGATGTCTTTGACAAAAAGAGACACCCCTGACAAGAAATCAAAATTACAACACAATGAAAATGACTCTATGCCTGGCCCTAGTGGTGCTGGCCGTGACCCAAGATCAAATACTGCCTCCAAGCAAGAACTAATGAACGCCCTTATTACAGCAAATAACGAAAAAACTATTTTAAGTCAACAGCTTAGAGAACTCTCATGTAAATACAATGAGTTACTGCTCAAGTTTAGTGAAGTGTCAGGTAAGTTAGATCAGCTTCTAAATAAAGAAATCACTACCAAAAATATTAATAATGAAACCCATGCAACTATACATCTACCAGAAACATTTAACACTGATTGCATAATGCAAAATATTAATACAGACACAGAAAGGCCTCAACTTATGCATACTAACCAAACTCCGCCAACAAATTTAATTACCGCTGAAAAAAAATATAAAATTCCGCCAATTGTGTGTTACAATGTTAACGCAAAGGAATGTACAGTCAGCCTAAAATCCCTGCTAGGACATAGTAAATTTGTTTTAAAAAAAATAAATACCAACATGACCCACATATTAGCTAATAACGTTATTGATTTTAACAAAATAAAGAATTATTTAAAACAGACAAATACAAAAACTTACCACTACACGCCGAAAGAAGAAAAGCCGCAATCCATAATAGTGAAAAATATTCCAACATGTTTTGATATGGACGATATATTTATTGCCCTACAAAAGCAAAAACTCAACATTAATATAATTAAAATTTTTAAATTAAAAAACACGTCAAACTGGATAATCCAACTGCACCCCAACGATGACTCTAAAGAACTTTTTGGATTAAGATACTTACTTAACCAAGCCATATATGTTGAAAAATTTAAAGCGAATAAAATGACGCAGTGCAAGAACTGCCAAAGATATGGCCATGTGGCAATTAATTGCAACATGGATTACAGGTGTGTAAAATGCACTGAGCAACACCAACCAGGACAATGCCCAAAGTCAAACATAACTGAAAATGAGGCAGATACCCAACCCAGATGCATAAACTGCGGTCAACTTGGTCACCCTGCAAGTTACAGAGGCTGCCCGAAACATATTGAATTGTTACAAAGGAAAAAAGATGCTGAAATTCATAGAAAAACGAAACAACGCTCTTACAACAATTACGTAACTCCCAACATATCATATTCGCAAACCCTAAAAACTAGTAATAAAACAGTCGAAATAAAAAATCCCACAGTAAATAATAACACCAACATAAATATGTTTAATCAGGAATGTGAAGAGCTCTTTGGTCTCAACTTCTTCACATGCATTAAAAAAATTGATGATTTTGTTCCTAAATATAAAGAACTCAATGACAAAATTGCGAAACGTCAAGCAATGATACAGTTATTACTTGACCTCACATTAAATGCAAAGTAACTCATTACTAAAAATACATCTTTTAAATGTAAACTCGCTAATCAGTATTGAAAAAAGATACTGCCTAGAAAATTTTATCAAAACGAACAAATCTGACATAGTACTTTTAACTGAGACCAAACTCAGTATAAGACACAATCCGCAATTTAGAAATTACAAAATTGTTAGAAACGACAGAACCAATCAAAGAGGAGGTGGAACAGCCATCTTAATTAAAGACAATATTCAATTCGAGCAAATAAACATACCGAACATAGAACAACTCGAAACTACAACAATTAAAATCAAGGAAGCAAATAATTTATTATATCTCACATCACTATACAATAAAAACGGACTAGATTTCAGCACAACAGATTTAGAAAAAATACTAGATGCAACAAGTAATGGACACCAAATTATTGGAGGGGACTTCAATGCCAAGCATCCTCTGTGGAATATAAATTCAACATTAGCAAACAAAGCAGGTAAAATACTACATAGCTGGCTCACAGCCAATATACTACAATACGACCTTAAGCTTGAAACTACACATTACCCAACATACCACAAAACTAGTACATTCTCATACCTGGACTTCTTCATAGTGACAAACACAATAAATACCTATTACTGTCCTAATTTATTGGATAAATTAAAAACACACGATTTTCAATCGGATCATAATGCTGTAGAACTAAATATTTCAACAAATAACGTTATGCAAGCACAACCTGAAACAATTCGTAACTTCTCATCAACAAATTTTCCTATATTTAACAACCTTATAAGTAACGCCTTAGAAAGAATCAATATTCCAGTCAATAGAAATATTACAGCTCATGAAGCGGATGAGATAATAAGCCAACTTGAACTAGCCGCAAAAAATGCAATTGAGACAAGCGTACCCACAGTAACGATCAAAACTAGAGGAAACATACCACTACCCCCTGATATACTAACCCTTATCAAACATAAAAACAGATTACGTAAAAAATGGTACAGACATAGGTACGACCCAGCCCAACATACACTAAAAGCACAAATTAGAGACATCACCACCATAATAAAAATCAAAATTAGTATACATCACGAAAACTATTGGAAGACTAAACTAGCCAACATTCGAATGAATCAAAACACATTCAAAACAATAAAAAATATCGTGGGAATAAAATCAATAACCCGGCTCCCCCAACTAACCAACCCAACCAACCCAGACTGCCAACTAACCAATGACTTGGACAAACTCAACGCCATAGGTAAACACCTGGAAAACATACACAAACAGAACCTTAACATGAGTACGGACATGACACACATTGACAACGAAATAGACTCTGAATATCAAGACAACTTCACTCCACTAGTATACTTCAATGACAACCTCCCTGCTAGTAAAGATATCACAGATATTAACTCCAACCCGTTAAACCAAGACAATAATTTTGTCTCATCAGAACACATAAAAGAAATTATCAAATCAATGAACAACAAAAAAACAGTAGGACCGGATTTATTGCCTAATTATCTTATAAGGAAAACAACAACAAAATTTTGCATCTTCTTAGCTACCTTATTTAATCAACTCTACAACTTAGGATACTACCCCATCAAATGGAAGAATGCGCACATAATTCCAATTAAAAAACCAGGAAAGCCAGCGAATGAAATATCTAGTTACAGGCCTATATCACTTCTCTCCTCAATTAGTAAAATTTATGAACTCTTTCTAAAAGAAAAACTCAAAGAACACGGAGAACAAAACAACATACTTCCAAATTTCCAAATGGGATTTAGACCACAGTACTCCACCTCCCACGCACTTTCATTATTTATGAACCACACAACAACGAATCTAAATAACAAAAAAGCAACCCTTGTATGTAGTATAGACACGGAAAAAGCATTTGATACCACATGGTCACAAGCCCTAATCTATAAAATGAAAACCATGTACAGCTTTAACAACCACCTCTGCAAAGTAATATATAATTACCTTAAAAACAGAACCTTCCAAGTGAAGATAAATAATACTCTATCCGACACATTCCAAATACTAGCTGGAGTACCGCAACGCTCCATACTAGGTCCCACATTATATAATATATTCACCTCAGACATCCCTCTACCGTCACAACCCCTAAAAATTCTCACATATGCAGACGACATACTACTATACACTGCAAATTTTAAATACATACCTATGGAAAAGCAAATGAACAAATATCTACAAGAACTGTACAACTACTTCAATAAATGGAAACTTAAGATGAACGTAAGTAAATGCCAAACAATGCTAATAAAAGGAGCAGGAAAAGACACGTACCCGAACATATCAAGGCATATAAAGAACCAAAACATTAACGTCAAAATAAATGAGCAAAAAGTTCAATATACCAAGCAGTTAAAATATTTAGGTATAAACTTTTCAGAAAACCTCCAATTCATCCAGCACATCAAGCAGAAACTTCAGAAAGCCACTTTCACTTTTTCAGCATTCTCCAAAATTATAAATCGAAGGTCTGCAATCCAAAATAAAATTAAAGTTATCTGCTACAAACAGCTAATTCGGCCAATGATCGCATATGCGTTTCCTATATGGTTCAATATTTCGTCGGCCCAAATGGAAAAGGTTAGGAGGTTTGAGAGAAGATGCCTCATTCACTGTACCAACTTTAAACGAACACAAATAAATTACAAAAGAATAAAAAACCAAAAGCTCTATCAACTCTGTAATACTAAAAGAATTGACACCTTCTTAATGAAAAGTGCGCTAAAATTTATTGACATGCTTAGCACAATTGATAACCCATTAATAGAGGTCTATACAATGGAACTCCAACACAACAACAGAGATATTCCCAAATACAAGGCACCACATATTATTAAATGGCTAAATGACAAGAACTTACTGTACGACACAAATAAGAAACTTACATACTATCACAAATCCTACTCAGGAAACAGATTGGTATACAATACCGATCAGCTGATCTAACTTTTAGTTTTACCTTGTTAATTTAAATTCATTAATTCAATTACCTTATTAATTTAAATTCATTAATTCAATTTATATTCGCTGAAAATAGCAGTAACTTTGAGTATATTATTTTCTTAAAAATATTTCAATGTACAAATGTCAAATTATTAACTAAACCTTTTTTCTTTAGATTTAAGAGAACATAATTTATCCTAGTTTTAGTGCCGTTTCTAGGAAATCTGTAATATCATAGTATAACAACTTATAATTAAGCATAAATTAAAAAAAAAAAATACTTTAGCCAGCTGGTAAAGATTAACCTTAATCTGTAGCATAGCACCTAATTAAGAAAATCTAACTGTAAACTTTAAAACATGTTAATAATAGGGCAATAAAAATAATCAAAAATAATCAAATTTTTCAGCATTCGTATTCAAGTCTTGACTTGAATTGATTGAAGTGCTGTTATTTTTTTTTAAAGTGAGAAAAAAGTGAATTTTGCGAAAAATGCCCCCAAAAACCAGTGGTAAAGCAGCAAAAAAGGCTGGAAAAGCCCAAAAGAATATTTCGAAAAGTGATAAGAAGAAGAAGCGTAAGAGGAAGGAGAGTTACGCAATCTACATTTACAAAGTGTTGAAACAAGTGCATCCTGATACTGGAATTTCATCGAAAGCTATGAGTATCATGAACAGTTTTGTTAATGATATTTTTGAACGTATTGCAGCTGAAGCTTCTCGTTTAGCTCATTACAATAAACGATCAACAATTACAAGTCGGGAAATTCAAACTGCTGTGAGGCTTTTGTTGCCTGGTGAACTTGCTAAGCATGCTGTAAGTGAAGGAACTAAAGCTGTTACCAAATATACAAGCTCTAAATAAATGTCGCTTCATCATCGAGTTAATAACACAAAAAAAATGGCCCTTTTCAGGGCCGCCAAATTAATGAAAAAAAGAGTATTTTAGATTGATGATAATATATAAGTCTTCCTATCAAATGATTAAAGAGTGTATGTGTGTATTTAAAAAAAATGTTTCTTCCGATGTTGCAAAAATTTCAAATTAAATGATTATCTTTTACTTAAAAATGTTATGCGTAAACTGCTATAATTATGTTTTTTACTTTACTTAAACCGCTATAATTATTTATTTAATTCAAATAAGTTATAATTTTATCGCACAGATTCTCATGCTTAGATACACGAAATTAGTTCTAAATCACATTAGCGTGCCCTCAATTTCATGTTTACGTAGGATGAAAAAGCAAAACTAACTATGCAATGTATGCAATATATTCTATTAGTAATAATTTTCAGATAACATCTTTTCTTCATCTCTTTAATTAATAAATTGGTGGTCCTGAAAAGGACCGTTTTATGTAAAATTTCTTTAGAGAAACTTTTTAAGCACGTTCACCACGAATACGACGAGCCAATTGGATGTCCTTGGGCATAATAGTAACACGTTTTGCATGAATTGCGCACAAATTAGTATCTTCAAATAAACCAACTAAATATGCTTCACTAGCTCTGGAAACGTAAATCAGTTTTAAAATCTTGAGCAATCTCGCGGACAATAAGCAATTCGGTACTCTTCTGATAGCGACGAATTTCACGAAGAGCAACTGTACCAGGACGATACCGATGCGGCTTCTTAACTCCACCAGTAGCTGGTGCACTTTTACGCGCAGCTTTTGTGGCCAATTGCTTACGAGGAGCCTTTCCTCCAGTAGATTTACGAGCAGTTTGCTTAGTACGAGCCATTTTTTATTCACTCACAAAACTAAATTGAACTTTCACTTCACTAGTTGTACACAACACAAGACACAGTTTGAAAATGCCTAAATTTTCAAAGCTACAGAATATTTATAGAAGATTTTCATTCACATATACATATTCGTTATTCTGGATTTTCAATTGTGTTGGATAGAAAAATTTACTATAAATAAAATATGCTCTCAAAAATTTTTCATTAAGTGATCAGCAGTGTTCCAGTGAAGTGCTCGTGTTGTGTAAAAAATAAAATAAAGTGAAAAATGACTGGCCGTGGTAAAGGTGGAAAAGGTTTAGGAAAGGGTGGTGCTAAGCGTCATCGTAAAGTTCTTCGTGATAATATCCAAGGTATCACAAAGCCAGCTATCCGTAGATTGGCTCGTCGAGGTGGTGTAAAACGTATCTCAGGTTTAATTTATGAAGAAACTCGAGGCGTTCTTAAAGTATTCCTTGAGAATGTTATTCGTGATGCTGTAACATATACTGAGCATGCTAAAAGGAAGACAGTTACTGCAATGGATGTAGTTTATGCTCTGAAAAGACAAGGACGCACTCTATACGGTTTCGGTGGTTAAAAAAATTTTGTGCAGTTTTGTGTACTTGTTGAAAAACGGTCCTTTTCAGGACCACAAAATATTTAAAAGAAAGAGGAAAAAGTTTGATGTTTATGTGTTATATTTACTATAAATACTAATACACTAAATATTTAAAGAAAGAGAAAAAATGTATACTGTAAACTAACTTTAATTCTTAGAAAACGCTAAGCCTGTGAAATTTTCTCTTCAAAACGTTTTCTACTTTTTTTTTTTTTTTTTTGGACATTGAATGTTTTTCATCGAAATTTTGTATGGATTATAATTCACACATATCTCGAAAACTTGAATATTTTTCATTGAAATTATGTATGTATAATTCACACATACACAGCAAAATTTTTGCGTTATCGTTATTAAAACAGATTATTTTTCTACACCATAGAAGCCGACATATGTATGTAGGTATATCATAAAATAATTCCAAGAAGCAAAATTATGTAGGTATTAGGTAAATCTTATTTTACTCTTTGAACAAAAAATTTGTGGTCCTGAAAAGGACCGTTTGTTTAAAATAAATTCCTCTTTTTTATGAAATTTATGCTTTCTTCTGTTTTCTTGGGCAGAAGTACAGCCTGGATATTTGGCAAGACACCACCTTGAGCAATTGTCACACCAGATAGCAATTTATTCAATTCTTCGTCATTACGGATAGCCAATTGCAAATGCCTTGGAATAATTCTTGTCTTTTTGTTGTCCCTTGCAGCATTTCCAGCTAACTCAAGAACTTCAGCGGCCAAATACTCCATAACAGCTGCCAAATATACTGGAGCGCCAGCACCCACACGTTCAGCATAATTTCCTTTCCTCAATAAACGATGAATACGTCCAACAGGAAATTGTAGTCCAGCACGATTTGAACGAGACTTTGACTTTCCCTTAACTTTTCCACCTTTGCCACGGCCAGACATGATTAACACTTTTTATTTATTTTTCACACACAACACTTAACTGGAGAACACTTAGTTGAAGAATACCAGAATTTTTTCAAGAATCTAATATTTATACAAATTTTGAAACGACGCTCACTCACACTTTAGAAAAAAATAAGAGCGTCATTGGAGGGGATCTTACGTCTGCACGTAACCCTATAAATATCAGCGCACTAAAAATTTTTCAGCATTGATTGCGTTCCGAGAGGTCAAAATAGACAGATCGGTAGTCTGAACGATCAATACCACGAGTACTGAACCTTGATAAAATCCATATATATTCATTGCAATAGGTAGGTAGGTAGGTACTTTGTGCACCACCGCCAGTTGGGAAGGTATTGAAATTCTAACTCAGGTTAAAACCAAAGCATATAAATAGAGCACTTTAGGTCACAATCAGCAATGACCATTCATACATTCATTATATTCATTCGAGTTAAGTGTTGTGATTTGAGCATTCAGCATTGGGATTCTTCAACTAAGTGTTCTCCAGTTAAGTTTTGTGTGTGAAAAATGATTCATTCATTGAGCATTGATTCCTATTGACGACAGTGGTAGAATTTTACTCAGGTAAAATTGCCGACGGCAATTGATAATTCTGAACGTGGTCGTGTTATTTTCCTAGTAATTGCCGACGGCTAATTCACGTACGTGTTGGAAAGAAATGTGTAGTGAGATAGGACTCATAATAATTGCATCATAAATAAGTACATACACAATAAAAATTATGAGAAAGGACTCAAGTAAAGAAAAACAATCAGTGATAGTGCGCTTAAATAAGAAATTAAAAGATAAAAAAGACAAAGAGAAAAGAAGAGTGTTGGTAAAAAAACATCGAAAACTTGGTAAGGACAAAGAAGTGAATCGTGCAAATTGGCAAAAAATGTCAGTAATTAATGAACATTTAAGCCTAGATGATAAGATTAGTTTCGACATGGAACTAAAAATTTTGTCAAGGGCCTTCGTCCGTCGTTTTAAACAGACGTGTAATGCGAAGGAGCTTTCAGAAGACGAGCTTACGAGGACAATTGAGAAAACAATTCTCAGCGAATTAAAGGTATTCAGGGACCCGGTACAGACCCAATTATTAAATGGACAACCAATCAAGGGATTTGATCCTGAAAGCCAGCAGGAAGAACCTATGAATACTGATGAGTACGTAATGGACGAGGATAAAGTTCTGGACAATGGGGATAATGATGTGGATGATGACAATGACGACCCTGGTAGTGACGAAAGCTACAAAATTGTGCTGAACTAAAGAAGACCAAAAAACCAGCTGAACTATAACGCAGAGAAAAAGGGCAAGCAGCCTCAACAAGGCCGCAAAGAGGATCAAGAGGCATCTGGGAATTATTACAGACTGATCCAGCCAGCGGAGAAACCGAAGACCAGGGCAGCCAGCAGTAAGGCAGATGCAGCACCAACGGAGAAAAAGGCCACAAAGCCACCACCAATCATCTGCTACAATTTAAACGTAGCAAAATTTTTCGAAAAACTTGAGAAGCTGGAGAAGCGCCCCAAGTTCTTTTTGAAAAATAATAACAGGATGAAGTCTACATTGAAACCAGCCACTGAAGAGGACCATAAAATTATTTTTGATTTAGTGAAGGAAATCAAGGTTGATTGCTTCACCTTCACGCCCAAGGACAACAGGAAGCCAACCTTAGTGCTTAAGGGGATCCAGTGTAGCTTCGACCCAAAAGAAGTAGCAGCAGCCTTGGAGAAGGAGTTGCCAGGAATAAAGGTGGCTAAGGCGTCGCACTTGGTGACTCCCGCTATAAGGAAAAGCGGACGCCTAGTGGACTCCTTTGTGATAAGCTTCGAGGCTGAAACTGATGTCAACCGGGTTATCAAGGTTGACAGAATTCTGCATCAGGCCGTCCACTGGGAACGATTTCAGAGCAGTGGAATTTCGCAGTGCAAGAACTGTCAGAAATACGGCCATGTAGCCAGTAATTGCGGAACTGCGTATAGATGTGTAAAGTGCAATGTCAGTCATGGACCTGGAGCCTGCACCAGAGACACAACGATAGGTAAACCCTATTGCACTAACTGCAAGCAGGAGGGACACCCGGCAAACTTCAGAGGCTGCTCAAAGTATAAGGAGATAATTGAGAGGAAGAAAGCTGCTGTCCAGTCAAAGAAGCTGAGGGAGGAATTTGTCAGGGAATCTGCACGGAACTATGTGAAGCCCGGTAAGTCTTTTGCACAAATCCTTTCTTCTAATATTTCAGGTACGCACGTTGGAAAGAAGACCCAGGAAGCAGTCCCCAAGCCCCAGACTGCAAGCAAGCCAAAACCCTCTTCATCCATTGCCTTGGGAGCAGACACGTTCTGTAATCAGGAGGCAAAATCACTCTTTGGTTGTGATTTATTCGGTCTTATGGCCAAAATCAACGCTTTCCTTCCTAGCTATAGGAAGCTGACTTCCATTCCGGAAAGACAAAGTGCTTATCTGCAATTCGCGTTTTCACTATGCGGAAGCAGAAATTAAGCGAACTGAAGGCGATTGCCCTCAATGTCAACTCCCTCGTGTCTCACGGGAAACGAGTCTCCCTAAACCTTTTCCTGGAGGAACACCGTCCCCATTTCATGTTTCTTTCTGAGACAAATCTAAAAGCAAGACACAGAGTGTCTTTGGAAAAATATTCTCTGCTCAGAAATGACGCAGGTGAGGGAAAGCGGGGCACCGCTATTCTCATTAAGAAAAATCTCCACTTCGAACCCACCCTGATTAACCTCTCCAACTTCGAGAGTACGTCTCTAAAGATAATCCTAGATTCTGGTGAAACTCTTCTTCTTGTTTCACTCTACATACCGTGCAAGACTCCAGCCTCCCGAGTACGTAGTGATCTGATCGCGCTGAACGCCTTTTCCCAACAATTCACTTATACGATTGTTGGAGGCGATTTCAATGCTAAGCACAGCTTATGGAACGATCCCTCGACCAACTTAGCAGGAACTACCATAGCTAAATGGTTGGAAGATAATCTCCACAACCACAATTTTATTACTGTCTCCCAGGACACACCAACCTTCCCCAGAAACGGCTCTTTTCTAGACTTTTTCCTAGTTTCGGACAGTCTCATAAACATTCTCCCCCAAATTAGAAATTTTACCTGCCAGGCCCATATTTCTGATTCTGATCATTTGGCAGTAGAATTAAAAATAGCTCTACAGAGAGAATTCTCTGCGAGCACACTAATTGCTCCAGCAATTTCGTCCCTGACCAATGTCGACTGGCCGCAGTTTCAGAATAGACTGAATAGCCTGCTCCCCAATTTCTTGCCAGATCAGCATAGAAATCTGTGTAATACAGAAATAGACTTCTATGTTGAATTGCTGACAACTGCTCTTCAGGACAATATAGCGCTTTTCTCTACTACGCACCAACCTAATAACTACAGGTACAAAAACCTTCCGCCCAGAATTCAAGAGCTGTACAAATACAGGCAAAAGCTGAAGAAAATTCTGAACAGAATTTACCGGCGAAATCTCAATTCACAGAACCCGGAATATTCATCCGTACTTTCTCAAATTAGGTGTCTGTCGACAATCATTGACGAGCAAACTCGTAACTTCGTCGATGATCAATTTCGCGAGAGGTTGAAAGCTATTAAGCCGGGTCCGCGAGCTTTTAGCGAAATTAACAAAGTTTGTAGTAGGAAAGCCCGAGTCCCTGAAAAACTACTCGATGGCAACAACTGTTTAAATTCTCCGGAAGAGAAAAGCAGTGCCTTCGCCAACTACTTTGAGTCAACCTTCAAAAGCTCGCCTCCAACTCATCTCCCAAACTTTCATAGGCAAGTCCTAAGTGAAGTGGAAAATTTTGAGTCACAAAATACCTCACCAATGTCAGAATTCAGCCTTGAAAATCCAGCCGGAAATCCAAATGACCGGCAAATATTCACTAGCCCGCTGCATCTAGCTGCCCTTATTCGGTCACTCAACAATAAAAAGTCGAGTGGCCCAGATGGTATCCCGAACTTCATAATCCGAAAGTTACCAACGTTGGCAATCGAAATGCTAACAATAATCTTCAACAATTGTATAAACAATTGTTACTTCCCCAAAAGTTGGAAAGTGTCAAAAATAATGCCAATTCCGAAGAAGGCATCTTCTAAAAGCATCTCGGAATTCAGACCGATTTCACTAATCTCCAATTTGGGAAAGCTTCTGGAGAGATTAGTGAAGCAGCACATTGAAGACACTTGCGTGGAGAAGGAGATGGAGCAGCATCAGCAATTTGGATTCAAGGCTATGCACTCCACTCTGCATCCACTATTAAAATTTCACACTGATGTGACAAAAGCTCTTAATAAAAAGACGCATACTGTGGCCTGTTTTCTTGATGTTGAGAAGGCCTTCGACTCCATCTGGAGAGAAGGTCTTATCTCCAAACTGATTGGATTTCAGTTCCCACCCTACCTCATTCAGATGATTAATAGCTTCATTTCTCAGAGACAATTCTTTGTGGAAATAAAGAATTCCATATCTGCGCATAAGGACATAAAAGCGGGTGTCCCGCAAGGCTCAGTACTAGGGCCATTCCTCTTCAATCTATTCACGTTTGACCAACCGCAGAATAATGGAGGAGTCACGACCCTTCTCTACGCGGATGACTCATTAACGTATGCGCACTCCAAATCCCCAAAATTGGCGACAAGGAAAGTGGGTGATCATATTGCCAAGCTTTACGAGTACTATCGTAAATGGGGCATAAAGATCAACGTCCCTAAATCGAGTTTACTCTGCATCAGAACTGCACGTTCACGCAGAGGCGTATGTCAAAACGCAAGAAACATTGAAATCACTATCAATAATGAAGTGATAAAACCCACTAAGAGCGCCAAATATCTAGGCATTAATTTCAATGAACGTTTTAAGTTCAACCCTCACGCAAAAGCAGTTGCTAGGAAAGCAAACTTTGCGCTCAGCATGATCAGTCCTATAATGAGATATAGGAACGGACTCATTCTGAGCACGAAACTGCTGATGTACAAGCAGCTCATTAGGCCCATCTTAACGTACTCGTTTCCCATATGGCACACCATTTCACCAACTTATATGGAAATCCTTGCGAAATTCGAGAGGAAAACGCTCCGAATCTGCACTGGACTCTACCGAAGGCCCTGTGGAAAGCATTATCGCAATCAGGTCCTGTATCAGAAAGCTGGTATTTCTCCAATACAGGACTATTTGGTTGAGATAATGAAGAAGCAGGTAGCCAAAATCCCCAATCACCCGAATCCAATTGTCCATGAACTAACCAACTTCCCCCACTTACCCACTAACAAATATTTATCGCCTTTTTGCATTTCGACTTGTATTGAAAAATATTACTGCGAAGAAATTTTTACCTTTTTCAGGGAGAAAGGAGATAGTCACCGTGGCTAGTAGAGGAAGTCAGGAGGAGGATTGCAGCCTGCAGGACGGGACTTATGCAACCTTCCACGGACAATACCCGCAACAGGGAGCTATCAAACACCACCAGGATGGGAAGGCAGATCCAACCTGAAGATTTTTATATTTTTATATAGGTTATGTAGCTAGTACTTAAGTTAGCTAAGTATTAGATTTTCGGATTACATTTAATTAATTATAACTAGGTAGCGCTAGCCGTAGTTTAGAAGTAAGTCATATGTTAGTTAGTAATTCAAGTATTTAGAAAATAAGAAAATTTAGCTAGATTAATTGAACTCAGGGCCAAAGAAAAGCCCGTAGGAATTATAATCAGGGATTAGTTTAGATAAGAAAAATATTGTTAGGTTAAGTGTACAAATTTTTAGCGTAAATAAAAAACTTGAACTTGAACTTGATTTTTCAGCATTCGTATTCAAGTCTTGACTTGAATTGATTGAAGTGTTGTTATTTTTTTTTAAAGTGAGAAAAAAGTGAATTTTGTGAAAAATGCCCCCAAAAACCAGTGGTAAAGCAGCAAAAAAGGCTGGAAAAGCCCAAAAGAATATTTCGAAAAGTGATAAGAAGAAGAAGCGTAAGAGGAAGGAGAGTTACGCAATCTACATTTACAAAGTGTTGAAACAAGTGCATCCTGATACTGGAATTTCATCGAAAGCTATGAGTATCATGAACAGTTTTGTTAATGATATTTTTGAACGTATTGCAGCTGAAGCTTCTCGTTTAGCTCATTACAATAAACGATCAACAATTACAAGTCTGGAAATTCAAACTGCTGTGAGGCTTTTGTTGCCTGGTGAACTTGCTAAGCATGCTGTAAGTGAAGGAACTAAAGCTGTTACCAAATATACAAGCTCTAAATAAATGTCGCTTCATCATCGAGTTAATAACACAAAAAAAATGGCCCTTTTCAGGGCCGCCAAATTAATGAAAAAAAGAGTATTTTAGATTGATGATAATATATAAGTCTTCCTATCAAATGATTAAAGAGTGTATGTGTGTATTTAAAAAAAATGTTTCTTCCGATGTTGCAAAAATTTCAAATTAAATGATTATCTTTTACTTAAAAATGTTATGCGTAAACTGCTATAATTATGTTTTTTACTTTACTTAAACCGCTATAATTATTTATTTAATTCAAATAAGTTATAATTTTATCGCACAGATTCTCATGCTTAGATACACGAAATTAGTTCTAAATCACATTAGCGTGCCCTCAATTTCATGTTTACGTAGGATGAAAAAGCAAAACTAACTATGCAATGTATGCAATATATTCTATTAGTAATAATTTTCAGATAACATCTTTTCTTCATCTCTTTAATTAATAAATTGGTGGTCCTGAAAAGGACCGTTTTATGTAAAATTTCTTTAGAGAAACTTTTTAAGCACGTTCACCACGAATACGACGAGCCAATTGGATGTCCTTGGGCATAATAGTAACACGTTTTGCATGAATTGCGCACAAATTAGTATCTTCAAATAAACCAACTAAATATGCTTCACTAGCTCTGGAAACGTAAATCAGTTTTAAAATCTTGAGCAATCTCGCGGACAAGTCGTTGGAAAGGCAGTTTGCGAATAAGCAATTCGGTACTCTTCTGATAGCGACGAATTTCACGAAGAGCAACTGTACCAGGACGATACCGATGCGGCTTCTTAACTCCACCAGTAGCTGGTGCACTTTTACGCGCAGCTTTTGTGGCCAATTGCTTACGAGGAGCCTTTCCTCCAGTAGATTTACGAGCAGTTTGCTTAGTACGAGCCATTTTTTATTCACTCACAAAACTAAATTGAACTTTCACTTCACTAGTTGTACACAACACAAGACACAGTTTGAAAATGCCTAAATTTTCAAAGCTACAGAATATTTATAGAAGATTTTCATTCACATATACATATTCGTTATTCTGGATTTTCAATTGTGTTGGATAGAAAAATTTGCTATAAATAAAATATGCTCTCAAAAATTTTTCAATAAGTGATCAGCAGTGTTCCAGTGAAGTGCTCGTGTTGTGTAAAAAATAAAATAAAGTGAAAAATGACTGGCCGTGGTAAAGGTGGAAAAGGTTTAGGAAAGGGTGGTGCTAAGCGTCATCGTAAAGTTCTTCGTGATAATATCCAAGGTATCACAAAGCCAGCTATCCGTAGATTGGCTCGTCGAGGTGGTGTAAAACGTATCTCAGGTTTAATTTATGAAGAAACTCGAGGCGTTCTTAAAGTATTCCTTGAGAATGTTATTCGTGATGCTGTAACATATACTGAGCATGCTAAAAGGAAGACAGTTACTGCAATGGATGTAGTTTATGCTCTGAAAAGACAAGGACGCACTCTATACGGTTTCGGTGGTTAAAAAAATTTTGTGCAGTTTTGTGTACTTGTTGAAAAACGGTCCTTTTCAGGACCACAAAATATTTAAAAGAAAGAGGAAAAAGTTTGATGTTTAAGTGTTGTATTTTCTATAAATACTAATACACTAAATATTTAAAGAAAGAGGAAAAATGTATACTGTAAACTAACTTTAATTCTTAGAAAACGCTAAGCCTGTGAAATTTTCTCTTGAATTTATCAAGTTCTATTGTACTTTCAAAACGTTTTCTACTTCTTTTTTTTTTTTTGGACATTGAATGTTTTTCATGAAAATTTTGTATGTATTATAATTCACACATTTCTCGAAAACTTGAATATTTTTCATTGAAATTATGTATGTATAATTCACACATACACAGCAAAATTTTTGCGTTATCGTTATTAAAACAGATTATTTTTCTACACCATAGAAGCCGACATATGTATGTAGGTATATCATAAAATAATTCCAAGAAGCAAAATTATGTAGGTATTAGGTAAATCTTATTTTACTCTTTGAACAAAAAATTTGTGGTCCTGAAAAGGACCGTTTGTTTAAAATAAATTCCTCTTTTTTATGAAATTTATGCTTTCTTCTCTGTTTTCTTGGGCAGAAGTACAGCCTGGATATTTGGCAAGACACCACCTTGAGCAATTGTCACACCAGATAGCAATTTATTCAATTCTTCGTCATTACGGATAGCCAATTGCAAATGCCTTGGAATAATTCTTGTCTTTTTGTTGTCCCTTGCAGCATTTCCAGCTAACTCAAGAACTTCAGCGGCCAAATACTCCATAACAGCTGCCAAATATACTGGAGCGCCAGCACCCACACGTTCAGCATAATTTCCTTTCCTCAATAAACGATGAATACGTCCAACAGGAAATTGTAGTCCAGCACGATTTGAACGAGAGAAAGTCAATTTTTTTTTGACTTTCTCAAGTGAACCGCGATTTAGGTCGGACGTGTTTTGGAAATGTTAAAATCTAAACCAAAGTGAATAAATGGTAAAGGAATAAAAGAAAGGCAGGAACCGCAAGGACCTGCCCAAGTGCTCAATATTTATGAGAAATAGACTCAAGTTTATGAGAAGTGAAAAAATATTCTAAAAACTAGTGAGAGGACACTCAGTGTAGTAAAAAAAAAAAAAAAAAAAAAAAAAAAAAAATAATAAAAATGACTGAACCACCGGTCAGTGTAACAGGTGTGAACATCAAAGAATATGAAGCAATCTTAAACAAGCACGTGCAAAAACAAGTGAGTTTTATATTAAAAAAGGACAAAAACAAAAGAAAACTTAGAAGTAAATATCAAACTTCGATACACACTACGAAGAGGGAAATGAAGCCCAACTACAAAGATCCTAGAGCTGAGGACAACATTATGTTCCACGAGGATATAATACAGGAAGGAGCCGAACCACAAGGGGAGCCTATTAAAATTAATGCTTTAAACGATCAAATACTGTACAAATTTTCTAACCAACAGGAAGTGAGCCAAACTCAATTACAGGAGGGAAGCCAACCTCAGCCAACTTCGATACACCAAGGAGCCTCATCTCTTAATCAACCACCACCAGCAGCAACAACAAACCAGCAGACGAATCCTAACATGGAGCTAAACTATCAACAGCTACTACTAGATTACAATAACCTACAAAGTAAGTACTCCGAGCTTGTAGATAAATTTAATTATATGTCAAACAAATTAGACACTATTTCCACACATAAAAGAGTAAGAACTGTTTCCCCTAACAAACCAACAACATCTGCCTTCAGCAACAACTATTATGAAATACTAAACAACGAGAACGAAACAAGCAACACTGATGCTGAGATGCACACCAACGAAAATACTCGAAATACCGACAAAAAGCCAGCTAATAATCCCAAAGCCGACAAATCGTATAAATTACCTCCCATAGTATGTTATAACATAGATATTAAGGAATACACTAACATATTAAAAACCCTACTAGGACATAATAAGTTTATTTTTAAAAAAATCAATTCTAACGCAACACATATACTCACTAACAACTTAGAAGACTTTAACAAAGTAAAGCACTCATTGAAGCAGAACAACACTAGAAGTTTCTGCTATACCCCGAAGGAAGAAAAACCACAATCGATTATAATAAAAAACTTAGCGCCAACCTACGACATCAACGACGTGCATACAGCACTAAACAACCAAAAACTAAATATCAACATAATAAAACTATTCCAATTAAAAAATACAGATAATTGGATAGTACAGATTCATTCAAGTGACAATCCAAAGGATCTTCTTACTGTAAGATATCTTCTCAACCAAGCAGTCAGGGTTGAACGATTCAAGCCCAACAAGATGACGCAGTGCAAAAAGTGCCAAAGATTTGGGCACGTAGCACTCAACTGCAACATGGGATATAGGTGCGTAAAATGCACTGAGGAACATGAGCCTGGACAATGTAAACGACAAAATATGTCGGAAGAAACTCAACCTAGATGTATCAACTGTGGTCAATTAGGACACCCGGCCAGCTACAGACGCTGCCCAAAATACATGGAACTTATCCAAAGGAAAGAGGAGGCCCTAGTCAACCGAAGGAACAAGCAAAAGGCATATCAGAACTACACTAGAGAAAACATAAGTTACTCGCAAATGCTTAAAAGCAACACCCCAACTACAACCACAACTCCTAATATTAAAACTAACGCTAGCACTAACGCCAGCAATAATAATAACAAAAACTCGCTAAACATTATCAACCGAGAATGCCAATCACTACTCGGATTAAACCTGCTTAATTGCCTGAACAAATTTGATGGATTTCTTCCACAGTACCGCCAACTCACAGAGAGAAATGCCAAAAGAGAGGCACTGATGCATTTATTATTAGACCTAACCATAAATGCAGAGTAAACCGCTGAAAATTCATTTATTAAATGTAAATTCGATAGTGGCCAATTATAAAAGACACTATCTGGAGACCTACCTAAAAACACACAAACCGGACATAATGTTACTGACAGAAACAAAGCTCAACAAGAGATACAATCCGCATTTCAAAAATTACAAAATTGCCAGGACAGACAGATCAAATCAGCAAGGAGGAGGAACAGCCGTACTCATCAAAGATAACATAGAATACGAGAAAATAACCAACCCCAGCACACAGAATCTAGAAACCACAATCATAAAAATAAGATACTCAAGCAGAAATCTGTATCTGGTATCGCTGTACAACAAAAGTGGAAATGAAACATTTAGCACAACGGATCTGGAACAAATACTAGAGGCAACTAAAGATGGACAAATAATAATGGGAGGAGACTACAATGCGAAACATCCTCTCTGGAACTTAGGAAGCACAAATAGCAATCAAGCTGGGAAAACGTTGCATAGCTGGCTTATGGAAAATCTACTAGACTATGACCTTAGATTAGAATCATCTCTCTACCCCACATTCCACAGATCTCAATTTAGTTCATACCTAGATCTTTTTCTAATTTCTAACACTCTCAACACATCCTATCATCCTAACTATATAGATAAATTAAAAACCTTAGATTTCGACTCAGACCACAATGCAGTCGAACTAAACATACAAATTAATGACATAGCACTAACACAACCAAGAACCATTTTTAATTACTCCCGCACTAACATCCCCCTATTCAATAGAATACTAAACAACGCGATTAGTAATATTAATATACCAATCAACCGTAACATAACCCCAGACGAGGCAGATGAAAACATAACAAAACTGGAGGAAGCAATGGAAAACGCAATAGAAAGGAGCGTACCAAAAACCACCTTAAAAACAAGTGGGAACATCCCGCTCCCGGAATCAATCACCAATCTAATAAAATACAAGAACTCCCTGCGAAGAAGTTGGCATAGGAAAAGATATGACCCAAACCAACACGTACTAAAGGCGCAGATAAGAGACATCGGCATCATAATAAAAACCAGGATAGACATTCACCATAAAACCTACTGGGAAAACAAACTAGCCAACATAACAATGGACCGAACGACGTTTAAGTCAATAAAAAATCTCGCAGGAATAAAAACCACACCAGGATTGCCAAGTCTAATCAACCCAAACAACCCAGATGAGTACATCACACAAGATAAGGAAAAAATAGATGCCATTGGGAAACACCTGGAAAATATCCACAAACAAAATCTCAGCATGGACACAGAAATGTCCAACTTGGACAGTGAGATAAATTCTACCTTCTACAATAACCACTCACCCCTTTTTAACTTCAGCAATAATTATCCCGTAATCTCTACTAACTCTGACACTAACAGCCGCAACAATCCTGAATTAATAGTACCCAAGGAAATACATCATCTAATCAAACGCAGCAAAAATAAAAAATCGGTAGGACCAGATCGTGTGCCCAACTATCTCATAAGGAAAACAAAAAAAGAATTCTGGACCTTCCTAGCAATCCTCTTTAACCAACTGTATAATATCGCATACTTTCCCCAAAAGTGGAAAACAGCCTACGTGATGCCCATTAAAAAAGCCAATAAGCCAGCGAATCAAATCACCAGTTATAGACCAATCTCACTCCTACCAGCAATAAGTAAAATTTATGAACGCTTCCTAAGTTACAAGATACTGGACCATATAGAGGACAACAATGTAATCCCAGATTTCCAAATGGGTTTCAGGCAGTATCATTCAACCAACCACGCATTGACGATACTAATGGACAACATAACAAGAAACCTAAATAGGAAAAAAGCTACTCTAATGTGCAGCATAGACACCGAGAAAGCGTTCGACACCACCTGGATAGAAGGACTCATATACAAAATGAAGCATATATACCGATTCAATCCACATCTATGCAAGAATATATACAGCTACTTAACTAACAGGAAATTCGCTGTAAAAACCAACGACTCAATTTCGGAGAAATTTAACATCGCAGCAGGAGTACCTCAAGGATCAATCCTTGGCCCCACATTATACAACATCTTTACGGCTGACATCCCTCCCCCACCCAACCCTTTAAAAATCATTACATATGCAGACGACATAATTCTCTACACAGCAAACAGCAAATTTCTCCCTATGAAAACTCAATTAAATAGCTATTTAGATACCCTAGTTAAATATTATAAGAAATGGAAATTAAAAATTAATATAGACAAGTGCCAAACAATATTGATAAAAGGAAATGGAAAGGACACCTACCCAAATATTTCAAGGAATATTAGAAAGAACAAGGTAAAAATTAAAATCAATAACCAAACAGTACAATACACAAAACAACTGAAGTACCTGGGAGTCATCTTTACAGAAAACTTAAAATTCAACGCTCACATCAAGGATAAATTACACAAAGCCAGCTACGTCTTCTCTTCTTTCTCAAGGGTAATAAAACCTAGGAACAGCATTCAAAATAGGATTAAAACCATCTGCTACAAGCAGCTAATTCGCCCAATATTTGGATATGCATTTCCCATCTGGTTCGACATAAACTCGACCCAAATGGAGAAAATAAGGATATTCGAGAGAAAATGTCTCAGGTATTCAATAAACCACAGACGTACAGAGGCCAACAACTACAAAGAAATCAGGAACAAGGAACTTTATAGGCGCACCGACATCAAGAGGATAGACGCATTTTTAATAACAAATGCAATAAAGTACCTAGAGAGACTCAGAACAATCCCTAATCCTATAATAGAGGAATACGCTGAACACGTGGACAATACCAATATGGAAATCCCCAGACACAAGGCACCGCATGTCCTGAAATGGCTGCAAAATAGAAACCTTTTATACGACAGAGACAATAAACTTACCTACTACCACAAATCCGTTAGGGGAAACAGAACCACTTACAATTTAGATCAATAAACCCAAGCAAGCTCAGAGTACCCCAATAAAAATCGACATAATAGGCTTAGTACTTATTAGTGTAAATCTTGTAAATACCTAGTTCGAGTAGGCTTAGCATACATTAGATTTAGCTATCTCTAGCTATTTATTAGAATTCGTAAGACAACACATTGTAACCTAGTTTTTAGAGTGTCACTTTTCTAGGTAATAATTCATTAGAAGCTATTTATTAAACACACTGTAAATAATTATAAAAAACATTATAATAAGCTGGTAAAGACCTAAATATAGTCTGTAGCATATAGTTAGCAAGTAATTCTATATATATTTTAAGCTCCAAAACATGTTAATATTAGGCACAATAAAAATTGACTTTCTCTAAAAAAAAAAAAAATTGACTTTGAACGAGACTTTGACTTTCCCTTAACTTTTCCACCTTTACCACGGCCAGACATGATTAACACTTTTTATTTATTTTTTACACACAACACTTAACTGGAGAACACTAAGTTGAAGAATAGCAGAATTTTTTCAAGAATCTAATATTTATACAAATTTTGAAACGACGCTCACTCACACTTTAGAAAAAAATAAGAGCGTCATTGGAGGGGATCTTACGTCTGCACGTAACCCTATAAATATCAGCGCACTAAAAATTTTTCAGCATTCGTATTCAAGTCTTGACTTGAATTGATTGAAGTGTTGTTATTTTTTTTTAAAGTGAGAAAAAAGTGAATTTTGTGAAAAATGCCCCCAAAAACCAGTGGTAAAGCAGCAAAGAAGGCTGGAAAAGCCCAAAAGAATATTTCGAAAAGTGATAAGAAGAAGAAGCGTAAGAGGAAGGAGAGTTACGCAATCTACATTTACAAAGTGTTGAAACAAGTGCATCCTGATACTGGAATTTCATCGAAAGCTATGAGTATCATGAACAGTTTTGTTAATGATATTTTTGAACGTATTGCAGCTGAAGCTTCTCGTTTAGCTCATTACAATAAACGATCAACAATTACAAGTCGGGAAATTCAAACTGCTGTGAGGCTTTTGTTGCCTGGTGAACTTGCTAAGCATGCTGTAAGTGAAGGAACTAAAGCTGTTACCAAATATACAAGCTCTAAATAAATGTCGCTTCATCATCGAGTTAATAACACAAAAAAAAATGGCCCTTTTCAGGGCCGCCAAATTAATGAAAAAAAGAGTATTTTAGATTGATGATAATATATAAGTCTTCCTATCAAATGATTAAAGAGTGTATGTGTGTATTTAAAAAAAATGCTTCTTCCGATGTTGCAAAAATTTCAAATTAAATGATTATTTTTATTTTTTTTTTACTTAAAAATGTTATGCGTAAACTGCTATAATTATGTTTTTTACTTTACTTAAACCGCTATAATTATTTATTTAATTCAAATAAGTTATAATTTTATCGCACAGATTCTCATGCTTAGATACACGAAAATAGTTCTAAATCACATTAGCGTGCCCTCAATTTCATGTTTACGTAGGATGAAAAAGCAAAACTAACTATGCAATGTATGCAATATATTCTATTAGTAATAATTTTCAGATAACATCTTTTCTTCATCTCTTTAATTAATAAATTGGTGGTCCTGAAAAGGACCGTTTTATGTAAAATTTCTTTAGAGAAACTTTTTAAGCACGTTCACCACGAATACGACGAGCCAATTGGATGTCCTTGGGCATAATAGTAACACGTTTTGCATGAATTGCGCACAAATTAGTATCTTCAAATAAACCAACTAAATATGCTTCACTAGCTCTGGAAACGTAAATCAGTTTTAAAATCTTGAGCAATCTCGCGGACAAGTCGTTGGAAAGGCAGTTTGCGAATAAGCAATTCGGTACTCTTCTGATAGCGACGAATTTCACGAAGAGCAACTGTACCAGGACGATACCGATGCGGCTTCTTAACTCCACCAGTAGCTGGTGCACTTTTACGCGCAGCTTTTGTGGCCAATTGCTTACGAGGAGCCTTTCCTCCAGTAGATTTACGAGCAGTTTGCTTAGTACGAGCCATTTTTTATTCACTCACAAAACTAAATTGAACTTTCACTTCACTAGTTGTACACAACACAAGACACAGTTTGAAAATGCCTAAATTTTCAAAGCTACAGAATATTTATAGAAGATTTTCATTCACATATACATATTCGTTATTCTGGATTTTCAATTGTGTTGGATAGAAAAATTTGCTATAAATAAAATATGCTCTCAAAAATTTTTCATTAAGTGATCAGCAGTGTTCCAGTGAAGTGCTCGTGTTGTGTAAAAAATAAAATAAAGTGAAAAATGACTGGCCGTGGTAAAGGTGGAAAAGGTTTAGGAAAGGGTGGTGCTAAGCGTCATCGTAAAGTTCTTCGTGATAATATCCAAGGTATCACAAAGCCAGCTATCCGTAGATTGGCTCGTCGAGGTGGTGTAAAACGTATCTCAGGTTTAATTTATGAAGAAACTCGAGGCGTTCTTAAAGTATTCCTTGAGAATGTTATTCGTGATGCTGTAACATATACTGAGCATGCTAAAAGGAAGACAGTTACTGCAATGGATGTAGTTTATGCTCTGAAAAGACAAGGACGCACTCTATACGGTTTCGGTGGTTAAAAAAAATTTGTGCAGTTTTGTGTACTTGTTGAAAAACGGTCCTTTTCAGGACCACAAAATATTTAAAAGAAAGAGGAAAAAGTTTGATGTTTAAGTGTTATATTTTCTATAAATACTAATACACTAAATATTTAAAGAAAGAGGAAAAATGTATACTGTAAACTAACTTTAATTCTTAGAAAACGCTAAGCCTGTGAAATTTTCTCTTGAATTTATCAAGTTCTATTGTACTTTCAAAACGTTTTCTACTTCTTTTTTTTTTTTTTGGACATTGAATGTTTTTCATGGAAATTTTGTATGTATTATAATTCACACATATCTCGAAAACTTGAATATTTTTCATTGAAATTATGTATGTATAATTCACACATACACAGCAAAATTTTTGCGTTATCGTTATTAAAACAGATTATTTTTCTACACCATAGAAGCCGACATATGTATGTAGGTATATCATAAAATAATTCCAAGAAGCAAAATTATGTAGGTATTAGGTAAATCTTATTTTACTCTTTGAACAAAAAATTTGTGGTCCTGAAAAGGACCGTTTGTTTAAAATAAATTCCTCTTTTTTATGAAATTTATGCTTTCTTCTCTGTTTTCTTGGGCAGAAGTACAGCCTGGATATTTGGCAAGACACCACCTTGAGCAATTGTCACACCAGATAGCAATTTATTCAATTCTTCGTCATTACGGATAGCCAATTGCAAATGCCTTGGAATAATTCTTGTCTTTTTGTTGTCCCTTGCAGCATTTCCAGCTAACTCAAGAACTTCAGCGGCCAAATACTCCATAACAGCTGCCAAATATACTGGAGCGCCAGCACCCACACGTTCAGCATAATTTCCTTTCCTCAATAAACGATGAATACGTCCAACAGGAAATTGTAGTCCAGCACGATTTGAACGAGACTTTGACTTTCCCTTAACTTTTCCACCTTTGCCACGGCCAGACATGATTAACACTTTTTATTTATTTTTCACACACAACACTTAACTGGAGAACACTTAGTTGAAGAATACCAGAATTTTTTCAAGAATCTAATATTTATACAAATTTTG